>APFE031745164.1:289662-367051 GCA_000404065.3 Pinus taeda
GCCCCCGAGCCCCCGCCGGGGGATTGCTGGCCCCCGGACCCCCCAGCCGGGGGGGATCAGCCCCCCCGAACCCCCACGGGGGGGACAAGTCCCCTCTGCACCCCCCCGGGTGGAGGGGTGTACAAACTTCCTGGGGTATACATCTGGCTGAAACAAAGACCTCTAAACAATCATGCTCCACACACAACAGTGTGGTGGAGGCACTCTGCAAAAACCGCTTGGTGATCGTGTGTGAACGCGCAGTCACAAAGTGGTGCGCGATATTGTTAATAGCCGTTGGATGTGGGATTTGCGATCGGACGGCTGACGGGAGGCGCGATGCGGCGGGGTTTAACAGTGGCAGGCCCAACATAATTAGGGATTAATTAATCGTATCAGGGTTGTTGTGAATGGACGGGGAGGTTATTAATTAACCGTGAGGATTAATTAATCCCTTTTCATGCAGCGGGAGGATTAGGCTGTTAACTAGTTACAGGTTAACTAGTTAATCCTGGTTAAAATGTGTTTATGATTATAACTAACCAAAGGGGCGGGATATATAGATTTTTGGGGATTTTAATATATTTAAATAATACGGGAAAAGGGTGAATATGTGCGGGATTTATATAATATATGTTAGAAATTAATATGAAAAATGTAATGAAAAAGAGCTAAGCAAAAACATTAGAATTGTGCATTTAACTTAGGCTTGAATGGAAAAAAAAGGGGTTTTTGTGTCATATTGTGTATTTTTCCTAAGTAAAATAGGATTTTACTTAGGAAAATACTTATGAAGTTGAATAAAAATGATTTATGGATGGTTTTAAGCACTTAGGCTTTTTTAAATTATTGGGCCGAGGGTCCGGTCTCTCCAAAAGTCAGGGAAATGCTCTGAGCCCCTTCAATTTAGCAAATACCTTAGCACTTAGGGGAAATTAGTGAATAATTAGAGAAAATGAGAAAGGGAGTTAATTACTCTGACTTTGCTTTGCTTGAAATGCTTTCAATGTACTGCATGCCTTGGCCTTGTGATGAAAATGATAAATAAACACATTTAGAGACATCATTTATCACATATGATTCTGCAACATCAACTACCTACCCTACCTACTTTATCCTAGCATCTTTACTTCTTTATTTGGGTGCACTTAGGTTGGCAAACTCTTATCAAATCTTCTTTTTCTTTTACATGGAAAAACCTATCTAAATCTACACTTATTACATCCAAGGGCTCAGATTAAATTGTTGAGCTCCTTTTTATTTGCTCTACCTATCTACTTATCTGCCAAGATTACACTGTTTGGTCAGATATTTATTCTCTATTTCTACAACATAAAATTGAAAAATGAATTAGCCAAGTATAAACAGTTTGGCTATTCATGAATTGTGGCATAAGTGACAAGCTACACACAATTTTTTATTACACAAAGTGAAAAAGTAGTGGCATTTAGAATTGCACACTTTCTTGGTCTTTCTTTTGATCGGGGTTCATTTTCTTTCATTTTTTCGACCATTTTTATTCTTTTTACCCCTTGATTTTTCTTTTAGGGTATACCCTCTTTACATTTTTAATTTTTTTTTTGATTTTTTGAAAATATGGAAAACCTTTGCAACAAGAAAAGGTATGAACATATTACAGAGCTCATTAAGTCAATCATGACATATGACACCTATTGGTATAGGGGCCTAACAATAGGGACTAGATCTGCTACTATGAATTTTAGATTCAGACTAATACACAGGAGAAAATAAACTAAACCAAAGGGAAAAAGTGGAACTAGAAAAGTTCTCACAAAATCATGAAATCCAAGACAAACAAAAGGATGGGACTCCCCAGTGGAGTCGCCAATTTGTGGTGAAGTAAAATTATAAGTGCGGACATGAACAAATTCCTCTAGCCCGATGATGGGTCTAGCCACAACATATACATTCTATGGAAGATTTCCTTAGGTTAGAATCAATTAAGAGGGCATACCTCTTAGTCCACTTATCCTGTTTGATGATGTCGTTGCTTTCTCGCTCGAGCTATCTCTCGCTTCCTTCTTCAAGCAAGTAAACAAAAGCAAACAACAAATGTGATAATAGACAAATTGTAACTCAACCTACTAAACAAGTCATGAAACATTAAGCCATGAATATGTAAGATGACAAATCATGTAGGAAATCAATTGATAGTTGCATATATTAATATCAAAGAGAAATTACAACCATTTCTTTTGACGTTGCAGTCCTCCTCTGACAAGACCAGGTTCCCACATACTTCTGATAGCATTCCATGATGGCCTCAATCAACAATAGTTTTAAGGCTCTTCCCTTTAGGCTTCACTCCAAACCAAATAACACTTCTCCCTCACACAACTAGATAACTACACTTAGTAATAGCTTGCTATCTACTCCAAACGAAAATAGCATTAGCACACCAATATCAACACTAGCTTGTGCTTGGGAAGAAGGGAGGTTTATCTAGGATGAATGGATGGGAAATGGATGCTCTTCTCATGGGAGAAGGGCTTATCACTTGAGGTAGTTCCATCATTATAGGGGAAAGGAGCCCAAACTGACATCTTCAACCCCATCCAGCCAAACCATTTACTAGACTTCCATTACGAAGCTTCTAGAGCTGGAAGCTTCGAGTCCTAATTTAAAAAATTTCCATAATAGGACCAACGCGATTGGAATGCAACTCACTCACTCTGATCAGTGCGAGGGATAGTGCTAATCTCTGCACATCGGCACGGGGAAGACAAAGGTCATTAGCGTCGATCTTGTAAATTGGGCAAAACAGAAGTTTCAGGGGAAATGGTGCAAAAGGGAATTGATCTGCTCATGAAGAGGGACATAATGGTAGTTTCTTCATGAAGGCAAAGCATGCGGGGTTCACTATAGAGGTCCTCCAGGATCAAGGAAAAGGGAGTACAGGGACAATGACAAAATGTTGTGTAACACATACATGTATACATATAAAAATAAACATAAAACAATCATTATCCTTGATGGACCTATTAGATAACAACATACATACATACATATATGCATATAAACATTAACACAAAGCAATCATGATCACAACATGATTACTAGATATCATAAGGCCAAGGTTAATATAACTCCTTTTATTCATGCACAACATGCATAATGTTGAGAACAACAATTCCCATCATATCCGAGGAAACTGAAACCTTACTTTACTCTTTTTGTTACCTTTCTCATGATTATTCTATCACTGTCCATTTACCTCAATGGACCCAACCAATCCAACTAGCTATCATACGCTTGCCTTCGGCTACCCGTATACATGCATTGAGATTCATCCAGGCCTTCCATCACCTATTGGGTACTACACAAATTTCCCTGAACTCCATTAACTTTCCTCTTTCCCAAACCAATTCCCAAGACTCAAAACATAAAAAGAAACACAAGAAACAAACAAGAAGAAAACCAATAACAATGCAACACCACAAACAAAGTGGTATGATCATGCACTAGACATAACAAAACTGCAAATCAAGCACAAGAGAATAACAAGGTAGTGAAAGCACAAGACTCTCAACAAACACCATGACTCCATCCCCACGGGTTTCCAATGCTTCCAAGTTAAAGCTCAACCCAAACCTTCTTTAATATTTCATGGAAATATCTTTTGCCATGCAATCCCCTGCATCATACTGCCATAAACACATAACTATCAATGCATAAGTGAACATAACATTACAACAATTACCTTACCTTGTTATTCCAAGCATGTTTCCATGCAAATTCTCACACATGTCGACCACATATTCCAAGGATCAAGACAACATATATACTAATTTTAAATCAACCTTTACCAAGAAAAACAATCATGTCATAATCCATAATCAACTCATAGTCATTAGACATAATGCTACAATTTTCTCCTACTTACATTCAAGTACATATTAGCTATCTCAACACATATGTGTGAGTAAAACCATCTTAAAACAAGATAATTCCATCAAGTAATCTTACATACACATAATAATATTATGCAATTCATAAAACATGCAACCAACTTGCATACATATCATGTTAAATAAGTCAACTAGATGACATAATCAAACATTCAAACATCAAATAGATGACAAAGTTAAACATCCATAGATGGAAACCAGTCGTTATACCTTTCAAATACATGTTCATTAATATAGCATATATCCACATAATGTCAGACAAAGTCAAGGTTAAGAATATTTCCTATATGTAAAGCACTCATT
Source organism: Pinus taeda (assembly GCA_000404065.3). Classification (NCBI taxonomy): domain Eukaryota; kingdom Viridiplantae; phylum Streptophyta; class Pinopsida; order Pinales; family Pinaceae; genus Pinus; species Pinus taeda. Next base: position 293,874 of record APFE031745164.1, read on the forward strand.
CGTTTGGAATTAGGGTTTCCAAACATAGCCAAATGAATTTTCACCCAATTCCTTTATTTTACCTTTTTGTTGCTACAATTGGGTTTTACTATGCACTGTCACATCACCCAATGGATAGTTATATAAACAAATCAATTATTACCTTGTCATGCTAATACCAAGCATGTTTCCTGCAACCGTTCACACATGTCGATTACATGTTCCAAATATTAAGGCAACATATCTATTACTTGGAAATCAACCTTCACCAAGTATAAAAACCATGTCATAATCAAAATCAACTCACATTCATCAGTCACAATACATAATGTTACACTCAAGTACATATTAGTTGTCTCAACACATATGTGTTAGTACGACCATCTTAATACAAGATCATTTCTTCATGCAATCTTACAAACACATACTCATATCATGCAATTAATCAAGCATTCAAACAAACTATAAATGTACCATGTTAGATAAATCAACTAGATGACATAATAGACACCAAACGCTCAAATACCAAATAGACAACGTAATCAAATAGTCAAGAACTAAATATAAGACATAAGAAAACTCATACCTTAATGTATCTCAGGGGATGCTATCTTGTTTGCGCAACCCACTCTGATACCACTCTATGACACCCTCCTCCCACATCTACCCAAGTAACCGACCAACCGGGGTAAATATGCGATGAGAGACTACTATAATGGGATTCAACCTCCTAAGTCACCTTAAGGAAGTGTAATTTATGGAAACACACCACACAGATCTTCCACATCAGCAACATAACTACCAGGAGCCATCCCAACCACTCAGGTAACCATCCCCTTAGACAAGTTGAATTTTTAGTGCATCAAACCCCTAGAAACTCCCTTGATATGGACAAGGGTGTGTCTGGGAGGCTCCAGAAGCTCCCACAACAAGGGCAAGGGAGATTCTAGGGAATTTTTTCCCCAGTGCTGTGTCTACGACTCCGAGAATTGTGCCACTTTTTCAGGCCTAGAGCCAAGGTCACTGCCCAAAACTCAATGACACCTTTAGAAATGAATTTACATAATAGAACAATGATAGATTTTCAAAAACATTGACATGGACTAGACTGGACCCTACTAGCCATAACAATCATTTCGTCAAACATGTGACAAACATGAAAGCTACATGTCTTGACAATAAAAATGAGCATGGGGGTATCATACTTATCTAAGGATTGCAAAGAATCATTGATTCCTCAACACATTATCTGCGATTTCATCGATTAGGCCATAGATACATTATTCATTTATTTACAAGTAAAAACATGATAAGAGCCATACATAGACACTGTCATAATACATGTCCATAACCAACATAATAACAACAAAAATACCAAGGAAAAAACAACCATAGAATCCACATATAAAACAATATAATACTCATGAATTAACAAGGAGAAATAACCTCATATTAATGATGCAAAGGCCAACCAGGTTTGGGACTTCCATGAACCACTCGACCATAGATTGGTTGAACAAAATCTTTCTTTCAGTCAATCACTCCCCTTCCATATTCCAAGCATGAATGTGGGACTTCAAACCAAACTCAACCAGGGCTTACCAAGGCTACACCACCTCACCCTCATCAATAGAACCAAGCTTTACCACAATCCATCCAGATCACTAGGCCATAAAACAAACATGGATGCCACCATATTTCTCCACCTACACCGTGAGAAATTTCCCTGTCTCATAGTCTTTAGGCTTTATCGCAATCCACATCGAATCACTAGGCCCTAACCGAGACTCCACCCTCTAGGATTTACCGTATATCCCACCATTTATCGGCAAGGATTCCTATGCCTAATCAAGGGAAACCACCTCTAGGATTTACCATATATCCCACCATTAACAGGTCAAGGATTTCTAGGCACACAATACCTGAATTTACCGCAACCCACAATCTGGTTCAGGGGTCACTAGGCAAGTGGATTTACTGCAATCCACAATCCGTTCAAGGATCACTAGGCCATGTGTTCTTTCTTTTGGACATCCACCTCACACAACTTCAAACCCATCCAACAATCCAACTCTACCAAAGCATGTGAACCCCTTCACACCATGGCTATCTGGAAATGGAAAGTCTAGGCTGGAAAAACTATCACACCTAGAAAAACCCATGCCATGACAACAATGAACCACTTGCAATACCATGCATGCAAAATCTAGCAAGGAAATCACACATGCAAATCAATACCTACAAAGAATCCTGCTATGGCTGCTATATCCTGCTCTTCCTTGCTTGCTCCTTCCTTCCTCTTACCTTCTTTTCCTTTCTTGATCTAATGCTAAAGTGCTCCAAGAAAACTCTAATTGTCCAAGAGTGAGTGTGAGAGAGATAATAATGAGGGAGCTCCAAAACTAAACTGACAAAAGGTTATACTGACCAAACCCGAGCAAAATATTACCCACTTATCCTCAAAAGACTTTTTATCAATGAGGCCTCCATTTTCTTCATTTTCCATTATTTTCCTCCTCATTTGCAACATGTGACCTTTCACCTTCCTTTTCTCCTAATTTCCATTATTTTCATAAATAAAATGCCAATTAATGCCTCTTTTCCTTTCCAAAGCCTTTTCCATTTCCTTTTCCAATTTCTTTTAGCCATAATAACCTAAATGAACACCCACTAGGATGTCTTGCCCAACATTCAACTTGGAATAAGTGTCCCATCAACCGTGGTTATTATTTTTTGCCTTTACTAACTTTTACATGGAATTTTGACCAGGGATGTTACACCTCATATTTGATGAAGGGCCAACATCTTTTAAAAAAGTCAATGGTGAAACCATCATGTCCAGGAGCTTTACCCAAGGGCATGGCCATCATTGCTTCCTCCACTTCTTGCATTGAAACTGCTATGAGGAGCACATTGTTGTGATCTTGCTTAAGGATGGTGGGGATGTTATTGGTGATTTATCTAATGGCTTGGGGTTTGTCTACAATGGGATCCTCAATGAGAGTACTATAGAATTTGTTTAGTACCCTTGATATTTACTCATGGGAGTTAACATTTATCCCATCCACTTTCCTTAGACTTAGAATCATATTATTCCTCCCGTGTTGGATCATATAGTGGTGGAAGAAATATGAGTTTCTTTCACCACATTTGAGCCAACGAATCCTAGATTTTTGCTGCCAAATTTTTTCCTCATGCATGGCTCTTTCTTCCCATTTCTTTTGAAGATCCATTCCCTCCTCCTTTATCTAATTTGTGATACCTTGTTGGATAATTCTTTGATGGAGCTCCTCCATGCACCGTTCTAAATCATTTTTGTCCTTGATGACATTACCAAAGACATCATTGTTCCACTGTTTGATTTTGTTTTTTATGTGCTTTAACTTTAATTGGAATTGGTACATTTGAGTGCCATTATGAGGTGGAGAGTTGCCCCACAAGTTTTTCATATTGCTCAAGAAATCCGGATGCTCCAACAAAAAGCTTCAAATATGAAGGGTGGTTTTTGGGGGTTGTTGAGGTGTGAATATTCAGAGCTATCAACTAGTGATCAAATCTTGTTTGAGGTAGAATTTCACATTCAATTTCCCAGGAGGTCAAGTAGATTTATTACGATATGAGGAATCTATCTAGCCTTGAGGTTCTCTGACTATCCCCTCCTCTTTTGTTGTTCTAGGTGTAGGTACCATTCATTGTCTGCATGTCCATCAGATCCATTTTGTCTATGGATTATTTGAAAAACTTTAGTCTCTGTCCAACTTCCTTAGGCCTCCTTTATTTTCTAAGAGATTGAGGATCATGTTAAAGTCCCCACCTATGACTTTGAATGGATGGGGTGTGTTCCAAGGGTTTTCATGACTAAAGATAACATAAGAATCCTTTCTTCCACCCTATGGGGTCCATAGATGTTGGTTACACAAATAGTTTAAGTGGTTCTTATTATTTTGAGGATAATAATGATAGATCTTCTGGTTGCCATTGAGGAGGTCAATTCATATTGCGAGCTCCTCCACAGAATCAATTTTCCTCCGACTGTTCCACATGCTGCGTTGGATAAGTAGTTGTTGTTTTTAGAAAATTCCCTTTGCAGGGTTGGCAAATTCTCCATAGCGAGTTTGTTCTCCTGGAGGAGTACTATATCTGGTTTTCTAGACAATATTCTTTGTTTTAAGAGTCTCTTTTTTCTAGGTCCATTTAAGCCTCTAATGTTCCATGAGATGAAATTATTGAGAAAGATGAGGAGTTAGGGTGAGAGCTCTTACCTTGCCCTTGTTGATTAATCTTGTTCCTAGCTCCCGAAGGAGTTGGCTTGTGGTTTTTTGTCCTCATTTCAGCTCGGACCTTTGGGGTTGTATGGATACAATGTGATGTTTGATAGAATACCTTTAAAGGCATTATCTTCTGGGTGTTTCCTTGTCATGAATTTTTTTAGTTATTCTTGTAATAGGCATGCTCCTTCTACTTTTTGGATATATTCCTCGGGTATAGCATCCAGGTCACTTTTGTCCCATGCTTTTGCTATCGAGTTGAGGTCTAGTCCTTTGAGAGATTCTTCTATGACATGGTTGTCTTCTATTTTTTATTTGGGCTCGAGATCCATATCTATATCTTCTGATGTTTGGCCATTATCGGTGTGGCTCTACCTGGTAGTGTCCCCTCATTTTTTCTCGCTTAGCATTGGAATTTGGTTTAGCATTTCATTTTTGATGTATTTATATGAGCTTTGTTTTTTATAGACGGGCTCACTTTATTTTTTGGTACATTTTTAATCTCTCAATATGTGCATGTAAAAAATGTGTTTTTCAGTCATGTTATTAATGGAACTACATTGTGATTGCAATTCAAATGTCTCATTTTGATTACAGTTCAATTGTGTCTAATAGTTCATTTTAGTTTAGTTGTGTCATTTTCAGTACAATTTAGTTTTGTCTATTTGTTGGAAATATTAAGAAGGGTGGGGGGAGAATCACTATTTCCTTTTACAAATGTTATTTTATCACTTAAGAACACTTTCAAACAAAACCCAAAAATGAATAGAAAAATAAATATTTTTGTTATCAAATAGATGAATCCAAAAGATGTTACAAAATGAGATCTTAGAATTCCTACAATACCTCTTCACATTTCCAACTTGTAGTAACATTCATTTATTCATTATCCATGAGTAGCACATGCAATATCTACACAAGTCTCTAATAAAATTATAATGAGATCAAATTCTCAAAGAAGCCCCTTCAATAACAAGTTATGTGAGATACCCTTGGTTACAAACTAACTAAGATAGCTTATAGATCAATCATGATTTTCCCTTTATACATCGTTAAATTCAAAATGCAATTGTGATATCTAACATTTTTCCAATCCATAGATCCAACCTTAAGTTACAAAATTGTATAAATATCCAAAAAAACAATTGAATTATTGTGAAATTATCCATTATCAATAGTTACAACCACAAGTTCAGGTGATTTGAATTGAAGCACGTTCTAACATACATGAAAAAAACAATAGGTAAGCTTGCAAACAATGAAAATAATATGAAAAACCTATAAATCAATGAAGTTAACTTGATAATCATGTAAAATTATACTGTGCATTCAAGGATAACTAATAAAATGTAACCAATACTTTTTAAGGCAAGTAATTTAAGGAGTGAGTGTAATGCTGCATGGGCCCACAAAGTTGCATGTAATCAAAATTTAAATTATTATGATGGAAAATCTCCGCTGACCACGTCAGCAACGAATGGTTGGTTCCAAATGGCAGGAAACCATTGCGGCAACACCTGACTGCGTATAATGGTAATAGAGCCCTTGACAATGACAACAACGAATGGTCAATGACAAATGGGTCTGTAACTGTTGCGACAACACCTGATTGGGTACTGCTGCCACAATAGACGATGCCATGTTTTATTATTATTGGACTCATTACCTCAACCCTTCCATCGTGTTGTTCTCCCACATTTAAACTGTTGTAGAGAACAAACAAAACCATAGGCACTCTAAACTCTGAATAAAGATGGGAGGCTCATGGGTTCACAGAGAAGGAAACGAAGAATTGTTGGAAGAATTTCCATGCGATAAACCATTATTTGATCAAGTCGTCTGGATACAGTATAATCATAGGTTTTAGGGGTATGACGACAAGATATTTCATGCATTACATGGAGGGTATATCTGAGGTAGTAGGGATAGTGGTGCATGCGACAAAAGAATAAATTGCAGAAGTGACAGAGTTACCCCAGATGGGAGAAAAGTGGTTTGCACCCTTAAAACCCTAACCTGATGTTGTGCGGCAATTCCTTGAGGCAGGTGAACAACTAGAGAAGATAAGCACAATATTTGACATGAGGGCATTACCACAACCCTGGAGAGATGTTGCATTCCTTGTCCAGAGATTTTTCACGTGCGAAGGAAGGCATTTCATTATTTATTACCAACACATCCGGTTCTTAGACCACTTGTGTCATGGAAGATTGGTTGACATGCATTTCCTTCTTGTAAAAACCCTAGAGAATATGGCCTGATATGTGTAGAAATCAAAGTGTCCATTCAAAATCCTTTCCCACCATTGCCTCATCAAACTTTTGGTGGATGTTGCACTGCAAAGGGAAGGGAGAACTTGGGATGAACTAGTTGGAAGGCCATTGCATGCTGAAGTTACTACCCCACTGCAACTCCTCCTTGACACCTGAAACTCCGCCCCATGACCTCCCATCTATAACTCCAGACCATGACCCCCCAGCTGCAACTCCTCAATCCCATGACCTTGTGAAAAGTCGATTACCTGATTCCTACTACAACAAACTAATGATATTTATTCTATTTTTTAATTACTTGAACAAATTACTTGCAATTTTCTACAAAAAATATCGAAATACATACACTGTAGCCTACACAAAATAAATATTGTAGAAACTAAATACTGCACTAGAGAGAAATAAACGCACGCACATCTACACAATTGTTTTTGGACAATGTCCTTGGAAAAACCCAATGTGGGAAAACCGATGCAGTAATTGAGGGTTTTATTATTATGCAATAGTTTCTAGGTACAAATTGTTGGATGTCGAAACTTGCTATCCGATACAGAGAAAAACTGGCAAAGAGTTAGTGAGAAAAATATCACATTAATTCGGGAGATCCGAAACTGATCAGGGACAGGCTGGCTGGCCCCATGCTGCCTCTTCATCAATCCTACTCAGCTCTGCATCACACTCACTAGTCTCTGCATCACCTCCTCCTATGATCTCCCGCTGTCTGGAAATTCGACCTTCTGGTCCTCCGCTCTCACACCCTCACTTCTAGCACTAGATTTTGACTCTCCCAGCTTAATTTCAAACTCCCTCTGAAGCTCTGCACTACCTCTGTGTGGCACTTTTCTGCCTCTTTGATCTACTTTGTGCCTTCTCTACCTTGCACTCTCTGGATCTAGAAAACTCTCCTCTAGACCACTATCCCTTCCCCTCACTACAAGAAGATCACTTGACCTCACTTAGGCAACTCAATGTTGCTACTCTTGAGAAATTCGATCTCTGGTCTCTCTCAATCGATATGTTCTCTAAGTGCCCATCGAACTCCTTATTATAATCTTTCGTTGGAGCTCCAACGGCTAATATTAAAACATAATCAAGGGATAAGATTAACTGGGGGCTGATCCTCATTTTCTTCTAGAAGATTCACACCTAATTTAATTAATACCCTTTAATTAACGAGATTTCCTAAGTTTAGACTTAGGAAACCATTTAATTTTTTAATTATTTTAATTAAATCATCTCTATGTGGAATTTTCCCATACGATTTATGGGTATTGGAGAATGCATGTATCTTAGCCTCTTTGCAAAATATCGAGGCAAGAGCACATATTATACTACATAAATAAACACCCCCTCTTAGTGAGGGATGTGCTTTAGTGTTGAAACCCATTGAAGCATCACTCTGTCTTTGCACCATTTCCTGTTGCGCTGCTAATGTCTGTCTCTACTTCTCACCAACTACTGTGCAACTTTGATATGAGTTGCATTTGGGCTACTGCTAACCCTGCTAAACTGTTGTCAACTACTGCATCCACACTGCAACCCTCTTGTCGTCTGAGTTCTGACTGCTTCTAGACTGTGTGTTATCAATGAAGCCACTGCGCTGCTGCTAACTCTATACCTTGCTAACTCTAATCTATGATGCTTAGTATATGACTGCTACTATCCACTGTGTTTGTCACTCTAGCACCTGACTGTACCAACTTACACTGGTCCATCCTGCGACTGCTGACTATGGGCTCCCATAGTAAGGTCTTTGTCCAAGAGGTGGACTCCTCAAGGATCCTACACATCCTGTATCTCTCTAGGGCTACAGCTCTAGATTGCCCCACCTCACCCCTAAAGGCATCTCAACAATCATGGAAAACTCTTCCTCTAGTCCAGAGGACAGCCTGTCAATTTCAATGGATGCATCTTGCTGATCCTGCTTCTCCTCCTTGTCCTTCTTTATGAGAGGACACTGAGTGATGTAGTAGCCTAGCTTGCCACACCTGAAGCACTTGATTTTCGAAATATCCTTCTTTCTTCTACACTGCTCCTGCTGCCCCTTTGATGCAAGGGCCACGTCCTCCTCTTCCTTCACCTACTTCATCCAACTACTGCTACTACCACTGATAGTGGCCTTCACCAGATCACACCTCCTCTCCTCTTGCTGTAGATCAACCCACACTCGTTCCCAATATGGTAGTTTTTCTCTACCCAGGATGCTCTGGACAAAAAGTTTCCAATCTTCATAAACACTATTAAATGCCAATTGTAAAAACTATTAGGGCTAGGACACTGACCTTACTAAAGCCAGCTAGTCCCGAACATCCTGAAGTCTAGTAAGGAAGGGGTCTACATTATCCCCTTTCTGCATCCTCGTACATCTAACCTTCTCCTCTAAGTACATTTTCCGTTGCTCGGAAGATCCTTCATATAACATAGTTAAGGCTTCCCACATTTATCGGGCAATATCCTTGCCGACTATATGGGATACTACATGATCTAGAACCCTGTCTATGCTGATCCTCTTAGTCTTTTCCATCTCATCCTTGTACTTCTTGAGTGGATCTACATCGGTAGGTACAACTACCACACTATCGACATAATTTTCAAGATCATGCTCATCTAGAAGGCAGGAGATTTTAGCCTTCTAGATCATATAGTTGGAGGATTCGTCCAACCAATTTTGATCTCTCAACCTAGTTGATGCCATATCTCCTGAAAAAGTTGAACTTCCCCCTCTTCTCCTCTTTGAAACTGCTGCCCAACTATTCACAAGGAGTGAGAAATCCCATAGACAACTTGAACTGCTCTGCTAGAAAAATTCAGACTTCTTGACTAGAAGTCCTCTGAGGAATAAATTCCCTAAGTATGTTTTATTCTCTCCTTCTGATGCTATTCTTCCAGTAACTTTTGCAAAATAACTGTGCCCTAGTTGAAGATCTGCGCTACAAGGAAACTACACTACTCCCTTGTACCTATGGAAAGCTTTGATATGGAGAATCAAATTTATCTGTCAACTCACTCAGAGAAATCGATCTCACTCAAAACTTTGACGTCCTTGGCCCAAGGAATGCACTGACTCTGGGCTTTCGAACTGCGGCCAAGGCAAAATTTTGAACCTCCTTTTTCCTTTTTTCTTTGAGCTCTCTTGCTCACGATCTGTGCTCCGATACCATGTGAAAAATCAGTTACCCAATTCCTACTGCAGAAAACTAATGATATGTCTTCTATTTGTTAATTACTTGAACAAATTACTTGCAATTTTCTACAACAAATATCAAAATACATACACTACATCCTACACAAAATAAATATTACGGAAACTAAATACTGCACTCAAGAGAAATAAACACACACACATCTACATAGGTGTTTTTGGATAATGTCCCCGAAAAAACCAATGTCGGAAAACCGGTTAACAACTGAGGGTTTTATTATTATGCAATAGTTTATGAGTACAAATCGTTGGATGCTGAAATTGGCTATCTGATACAAAGAAAAACTGGCAAAGAATTAGTGAGAAAAATCTCCACTGATTCAGCAGATCCAACACTGATCAGGGATAGGTTAGTTGGCCCCATGTTGCATTTGCATCAACCCTATGCATCTCTACGTCACACTCACTGGGCTTTGCATCACCACCTCCTCTGATCTACTACTGTCTGGAAATTCGACCTTCTGGCCATCCGGCCTCAACCCCCTAACTTTTGGCACTAGATCTTGACTCTCCCAACTGAATTTCTAACACCCTCTGAAGCTCTGTGCTGCCTCTATGTGGTACTGCACTACCTCTCTGATATTATCTATGCCTTCTATGCATTGCACTATCTGGATATGAAAACTCTCCTTCGTACCATTATCCCTGCTCTTCACTGCAAGAATATCACTTGATCTCACTCCAACAACTCAATGCTGCTACTCTTGAGAAATTTGATCTCTGATATCTCTCAATTGATATGTTCTCCAAGCGCCCATCGAACTCCTTCTTATACTCTCTCGTTAGAGCTCCAACAACCAAGAATAAAACATAATCAAGGGCTAAGATTAACTAGGAGTTGACCCTTGTCTTCTTCTAGAAAATTCACATCTAATTTAATTAATACCCTTTAATTAATCATATTTACTAAGTTTAGACTTAGGAAACCATTTAAAACAGTTAATTATTTAAATTAAATAATCTCTATGTGGAATTTTCCCAAACAATTTCTAGGTATTGGAGAATGCATCTGTCTTAGCCTCTTTGCAAAATTTCGAGGCAAGAGCACATCCAATGCTACATAAATCAATAGACCTCCAAACTCAACTTCGCTCCATGACCCCCCAATTGCAACTCCTGCACCCCATGACCTCCTAGCTGCAACTCCGCCCCATGACCCCCCAGCTGCAACTCTGCCCCATGACGGTCTAACTGTAGAAATTCCCACAAAACCTTTCCATATGGCAATCGAGTCGCCCAATGTTCAAACTAGGGTTGTTAAGGATTTTGTTGCTAAATCCCCATAGAAAGGAGACAAACAAGATGATGATGTTGAAGTATAAATTTTGGGGAGTAAACCTGCAATGAGAATATTGAGAGGATACATGAAATCCCCAGTAGTTGTAAAAAAATCCAAGTAGAATAGGAGAAAGCGAGGTCATCTTGCTCGAGATGCTGAAACCCTCCCTGTTGTTATAGAAGAAATAACAAAAGAGTAAGAGAAAGAGAAAGAGCAAGAGAAAGAGCATCCACAAGATGTATTGATGGAAGAAGTAGTCATGGAATAAGGATGCATGCAACAAGGATTCATGGAACAAGGATTAGGCCATCTCGATGACGCAAAAGTACAAGTTGATAAGGTTCCCTCTCCTAATTATGACTATGAGTACATATGAGGAGTAGCTGAATGGTATGGACAAAGGGCCTTACCTCAATTTTAATTTCGTATGGGGATGATGTGGAAGATGAACCACTTAAACCACTAGAATTATCCTCCAAATATGAGGAGGATCAACCAACTACACCACCAAAATTTTCCTCCAAAAATAAGGAGGACCAACTGACTGCACCATAAAAATTGTCCTCTAAAAATTAGGAGGACCAACCAACTACACCATTAGAATTGTCCTCCAAAAATGAGGAGGACTAACCAACTGCACCATCAAAATTGTATGGGGATGATGAGGAGGACCAACCAACTGCACCACCAAAATTATATGGGGATGATGAGGAGGACCAATCAACTGCACCATAAGAATTATATGGGGATGATGAGGAGCACCAACCAACTGCACCACCATAATTGACAAAGAAGCATGTTGGAACAATAAGTACCCCTACAAATCCTTATCTATATTTCATTGTTAAGGAAAAATAGGATTCTCCAGATGAAAAACAAAGAGCTACAAAATAAAAGTTAAAACCTTAGCAAATGACATGAGACAAAAAAAAAACTTTTGATAGATTAAATTACATGGCCCAAGTTGTAGAGTCCCTACCCATTGGTGTCATAGATATACCTTCTACAGGGGTCCAAGAGAATATACCCCTTGGAAAAAAACACACTGTTGACATTGTTGTGCAAACATAGGACCATAAGCCAGAGAGAAATTGACCAAAAGCATAGTTGTGAAAACAGAGGAACATGAATCACAAATGAAACTAACAAAAGAAACAACTATACAAATAGAGGAACATGAACCAGAGATGAAACTAACAGGATCAGGAACCAGAGATCAAACTGACTAAAGAAGTTGTTCTGCAAATAGAGGATGAGGAAGCAAAGGATAATTTAAACCTGTGTATATCCTCTTATAAGGGAAAACTAATACCTTTCCATTTGACCACAAAATTTATTTGTGACCTTTGTAAGAAATGCAAACAATATATAAACAAAGTTGAAGGAAAACATAAAAACACAGTGACTGAGCTGCAAAGCAAGGTGAACAAGATGGAGAATGATAAGAAACAACTCAAACATATAATGGACGGTGTTCTTAGTTGCAAGGCTCCTTCAACCAATTACAATGCGTACTTGATAGAAAGATAGTTGAAGTTTAAAAGGAATTATATCATCAACAATCAACCTTTCCAGGTTGAATACAAACATGGTTTCATAGAATCATATAGGGCCTGCACGAATCTAGAAAAAGACTTGCTCTGTGAACTGTACCAACATAATTTTCTAATATCTCTTAACAAAAATTGGAATCCCAACCCTGATGTAGGGGATGTCCAATTGAGAGCCTTTGTATCATATTTGAGAAATCAAGCCAATTCGGTGGAAGCTCTTAAAATTTTTAAACATAATTCCAAGAGAATTTTGTGGGTTAGAGGAGAATATGAAATACCTGTAGAGGTGAGAAAAGAACAACAACAATTGGCTAGTTCGTCAGAGGTAGCATATTATATTGCTAGGCATAGGCAATATACCATTGCATATTGTGTAGCCTGGATTTAAATATTGGAGACTATCACACAAGAAGGATGTAAAGTAAGGTGGGATGCCTTGAGAAAACAAACCCAAAATAAAGATCCATTTAACTACCTAAACTTAAAGATATCCTTAACAAGGGTTGCTTGGTAAATTATTTCCATGGAACAGTGTGGGGATAACTGAATCGGTCTTAGATTTGATTATCCAATGATCTGGATGCCAACAAGGATATATAAAAAGTCATATACCCTGAAAAAAAAGAGTTTGAATGTTGGAATGAAATTATGGAAACAAGAGGGTATCTTTGTCCCGGTGAAGCAGGACACAGTGATTATTGTATCAACAATATTAATGAAAATCCCCCTTCATTCTCAGATTCAGGTTTATCCCTATGTTCTTGCTGATATTCACTCCCTCACTGCTGCTGATGATATATGATTATCCAATAATATATCACCATTGGCATTGAGTAGTTATAAAAAACTGGTAAAATTGTGTTTTACACGTTTAGTTACAATTTTGTTGCATTTCCTCTATAAGTTTTGTTACATTTTTGTTGTTTTTATTCCAATTTATATATATCAGATTCATGTTTAGACACCAATATATGCAAGCATAATGAAAGTATGGAAAACCTTGTGAAATCTATCTTCCATATCATACAAAATAATCGATGTATTGAAAGACTGAGTGTAAATGTATGGAGTTATTTACTGACCTTAAATGACAATTTAGACAAATTAGACAAATCAACAAACATATTTTGACCACCTATCAAACATACATGAACATATTCAACAAAACTATAATACATGAAATACATGTAATGCACTAATAAACATTAAAATCAAATTGAAAATAAATGCATCACAACAAACCTAGAAAGCCATGCATTGTTGGAGCGAGGGTGGCCTCGCTTGTTGGGTTGTTCAAACTCAAATGGTTCATCTTCATCTGCAATGATATTCAAGTCAATTTCAATCTTTGATTTTGTTTGCTATTTTTTCTTCTCTTTTTAGGGCTTAGGAAACTCTTCCCCTCTTCAAAGATGTCTCAAAAGCACCCAACCCACATGTGAATTCATAACCCATAACATGAATATTATTGGCGTCATCCAATTTTTTTTTAAACAAAGGAATCAACTGTTCAATCTGGTCAAAGTAGTAGGAGGAATTTTTCGAAATAGGGATATGTAGCCAAATGACTCCTCTTTGGCCAACTCAAGTCCTTTAACATTTACATCAACATGTTACTATTGTTATTTGCATCTTCACCAAGATCCAATATTGCCTCTATATTTATCTTAGGAGGGTTCATTATATGAATCAATTGTTATTTGATGATTTAGTAATTGGTTTGAAGCCATTGAATGGGAAGACAAATAACCCACCTTTATGGCATGCTTGCAAATGTTTCCACGAATAAACCATGGGCAATCACAAGTTAAGAAATTTCTGCGCTAACAAGTGACAAGATATTACTTATTAGGTTTGGATTGACTCGTCACCCAAAAAGCACGAGACATTTGCTCATGAGGGCTCAATCACTATTTGGAATTCTTTTTGCTTTTTCCATTGATGATTCGAATTGTTTCTCTTTCCTGTAATTATTAAAAAATCCTTCCTTTTTTAGAATGTCCTTAAACCGATAACAAGGTTCAACATTTGTTAGAAGAACATATATCAACCAATCCATCCTATGAGAACATTTATTTCTTCTATCAGATAGAAAGTTTGTCTTTAGGTAATAGTGATATGACTCCACAAAATTGTCTTTCTCCTGATTTGCATAGGGAAAATCCCAAAAACCTTTTACCCACATCCCTAATTGCATAAAAGTTGGGTTAATGAAGATATTTTATCCGTATGAAAACCAAAAAAGAGAAATGTAAGAAAGAGTTTTTCAACTTACAAATATTGTCACCAACAACCCAATTCTTGTGGAAATAGTTTAGGAACTTCTTCTCATTAGCAAAATTTTCGAGGAAAGCATTAATTGCATTGCTCACTTTAACACTGGAACAATAATTCATAATTAAACCCAAATCACTAAACATCTCCTTTGCTATTTTTGGACTACTGGCCAACCGATTCAGATTTTTTAGCCATGCTCGACGTACATGCCAAGCACTCAAGATAACATTGCACCTTGTGATTATATGCCACATTCAATTCATTTCAAGCATGTTATTTTTGTAATAAATATAAGCTGTACTGTAAAATAAGAAGATTGAAGTTACCTTAAAGCACCAATTTCAGCCAATGCATCATCAACCATAAAGGCATTAACTTTCCAACTATGATCAAATTGGTGCCACCTATGCATGAGGTGCTCCAACCATAGTGAAATGTCTAGTGATATATTACGTGATGCCATGCCACCACCCATGCAACTGGCACCCCACTTTATTTCTAATCGAACACCACGAGTGTGTACAGCTAATACTATCACATTAAAAAAACATTTGAAGTCGACTTCAACTCATTAATCCTTATCAATCATTACTAATCAACTTATTGTACTATATCAATCATTCTTAATACACTCACCCCATATTTATGCATGTTTAATGTTGAATCCATGGCTATTAGACTATTATTCGATAGCTTCACCATGGTTTCCAACATCCACTTCGTCTGAATTCCAACTATAAAAGGGATCTCTCCACCATTGGGCTTTTGATAAAAGAAAAAATCATCTGGGTGTTTTCTATACCAAAGGTTCACGCTCATTTCATCCTTCTTATGCAAATGATACTTTCCTTTCATTAGACAACTATAGATGTTAAAAACATATTTCCTACAAAAAAAAAACCCTATCTCGAGTTGCAACATCCATGTCAACATTTTTTTTAATATGCATTTTGCAAACTGAGTCAATTGACACTTCCAAGAAGAAACACCTCTCTACATAGGAAACCATGTCCCTTGATAACTTTGGTTGATGTAGGGACCTAGCATGACCCGAAGTGTCCTATTGGCCATGACAAGGTCATCCTTGGCTATATACATGCTCATATATGCTATATGTTATTATCGTTATCTCAGGGATTTGAACCATAAATTTTACAATGAGATGACATTGACAACCCCTATTTTTCACAAATGAGTATCCACACTTCATTTCATCTTGTCCTCTTTTGTCCTGAGGGCCATATGAACAAGCATAGCTACATAAAAATGTTTGAAAATTCTATATATATGAATCCATGAAAAGTGATAGAGCATTATTAATACCAACATCTAAACAATGCATCTCTAAAAAACTTACACTTAATATCGCAAGGAAGCAATAGGCCTTGAGCCTAGGCGTTTATTTTGTACCCATGTGAAAGAACATGGAGCATTTGGGTTCATTTCCTCTCCTCTAATAAAGTCTCCAATTCTAGTTGAAGGGATTTTTGCAATCCTATCAATCTCCATGTGTTTTCCATGTACTTCAGACCAATCTAAATCCGTTCTAGAAAAGATGATATTTTCTTTAGGGTCTTGCACCAGAAGGTCAATGATTGTTTCCCATTTGACTTGCTTTACCATTTTCTAACCCAATGAGTTTCTACAATGGTGAGACAACAAGTTGCCACAATGATGAAACAACAAGTTGCCTCAATGGTTGACCAACAAGTTGCCGCAACGGTTGAACAATAACTTTTGGGTCAGAACCAACTGTGTGCAACCCAGAACAACATTTCCTTTATATACTAGTTAGAATAATTTTTGGTACTCTCCTAACCTTTCTGGACAAGAAACAACCAACTGTGTGCAACCCAGAACAACATTTCCTTTATATAATAGTCTGAATAAATTGGGTTTTAGTAATGTGGAGGATTCTGGGTTTTACAAATTGGGTTTTAGTAATTGGATTTTGACCAACACCATAAAAAACATCAGAAAACAAACATTATGATTATTAACTAGACTTGGAATCTGCATAGGTTTTGACATTTCCTATTTTGAACTTACAATATGAGCGACTTTTGGGTATAATCGCCTGTCGCACTATTTTAACATTATTTACGCGAATTTAAGCTCTATTCATGTTGAACATTGGATCGATATTTGCAATCTGATCAACATTGGAAGTTTAAATTTTCTCCAACTAAGGGTGCATTCTTATTAATTAGACCATCAATCTGCAATCCCATGAGATTTCCTGTTGTTCCTTGCGTTGAACATTGGACCGATATTTACAAGCTGTTTCAAACAATTCCGTCTGAGGGTGCAGGGGATTTCAAAATGATCCTAGATTGAATGGAATTCAGATAGACAAAGGTGCAAATTCAGGGTGTGCGATGGTTGCATGAGTTAGGTGACCCGTCGTGTCGTCTGATGAGGTCGCCTACAAATGGGAGCTCTACTAACAAAGTATCCGGATGGGGCACGAGGAAACATAGCTCTTAATGTTAACGTTTGGGATGGAGCTGATTGTTGTTAACGTTGGGGAGGGATGAGATCCGGTCGCCAGAAGGACCTCGTCAGGTGGTGAGGGGGCGCGAAACCCGAAGGGTGTTTCATCGACCCGTTAGCTTAATCCGTAATTAAATGCATAATTATCATGCGATACGAGCTAACACTCCTCGACCTTTTTGTGGATGGTCATGCAAACACTATTGAGTGAAATCACTAGAAAAACAGAGTTTACTGAAACTGGATGTGAAGGAACACCTGTAACACTTATGTAGTTGAATCAAGGTGTGGCTCGTCCAAATATTGATTTGGATTATAAATATATTTTGTAAATAATTTAATGTTATTTAGAGTGGTACAACTATACAATAAAGTATTTGATTTCATCTTTCCAGTTTTCCTGAGATGGAGTCAACTGTGTTCTTTAAATCTTCCAAAAAAGTAATCCCTGTTGGCAGCATAGAAGAAGATAACTTTGCATGGCATACTTCTACAGGTGATGAAACAATTGTCATCCTTAAATCAAACAACCTCTCATTAAAACAATTAGAGAAACAAACCTTATTGTCATTAAATTGTACATTGTGAAATGTTGACAAATTTCCCACAGCGAAACTTAGAGGCTTGAGGAAGTCCCTAGGATCCCACATAAATAATGAGGGATTTTCCTCTCTGATCATCATACTGCTCAATAGTAATCTAGGGCTATTGTCAATATGAGTGCCCACAATTATGTAATTGTTGAGCATCATTTTATTCAGACATTTACCCTCCTCAATATCCCAAAAGCGTACAATGCTATCACTTGTGCTGGTAGCTGATAAACCCATATTCCATACAATATCAACTAAAGATACAACATCGTTACATAACAATCATATTATTATCGCAGGTTCAATGTCATTGCAACGATTTCTTTGAATATTTTTGTCATCCTACCATTTAGTGATTTTTGTTTGATTACCAAATTATCGTATTTGAAATGGTCCATGTTACGTTTGTTTGTTTCTTTCATACCTAACACTGGAAGCATAGGCACACAAGTATTACCTAGAAGACTTGAATCTTGTGTCAAGCCTTAATAGTTTGTTATTTTAAAGCGATATCGAGGTTTGGATTGGGATTTAATTGAATATTCATGTTTTATGGTGAGTGAAAAGTACTGGTCAAATAATCCATTGGTGGTGTGTAGCTAAATTGTTTTAGTTTGTTTTACATTATTCTGCATTCTTAGTAATATAATTTTCCCACGACTCTAGGCATTTATGACTTGCTTTCTGTTATGTTCTGTTCTTATGATGATGTCAGTCTTGAATGTTAACCTTATGATTAGAGTTAAAAGCTTGAAAAATAAGCTGGAAATCATTGCATCTTGAATTGGTACTTTAGACTCTAGACTAAGCCACGTTTGGTCAAATTAACTATTAGTTTATCTTATGTGTTTTTAACTAGTTTCACATTCTTTTGTGTTCTTAGCGGTAGAATCACATTACTATTCAAACGTGTATAGTTAAAGTCTCTTTACACTATTCAGACTTTAGCGGCTGCCAGTATCCCCAGTTTGAAGGAGAACAATTATTGAAAATTTTAACCGTATCTTTACATTAGATTAATAAGTATATTGAACACTAAAAGTAGAGCTTAACAAGAAAATCATATTAACATATAGATTAAACTACTAAAAACATGGCATAACAAGATAATTGTAGGTTTGAAGTGTGGGAGATACAGATGATCTCAATAAGCGCTTAAAATTTTATTCTAATCCAATTATGTTTTCATAGATTTGAAGTATTTCCCAAATTTAATCTGTGGAATCAAAATAATAAAAAAAGCATTATATTTGCAGAAAATAAAAATTGGCAGGAAATTGTGTTCAAAATCTCAAAAATCATCATATTCATGTTTGAGTGAATCAAAATGAAATTAGGTATTGCCGAATCATACTGGTTATATAAACTTTACTCAAATTTAAGGGGAATATATCATTAAAAATTCAGATATGCAATAAAATCCAAACATTCTCTCCCAACCAATAACTTTTAGGCCCAAACTATTCCTTCGTAGCAGAAATTTTAACTTTTAACCTTAACCACTACCGGAAAACAATAAAAACCTCTTGGAAATATGCCCCCATTTTTATTTCGTAGAGGACCAAATGAAGCGAGTTTTCAATTTCGTCCAAAGTCATGTCTATCTGATTCATGTGTCAAAAATTTTCAAGTTAACTTTCTTTCTATTAAACGCTTTTTGGGTATTTAATGGGTTTCTTGGGATTTCCCATCAAAATGGTTTGGTCATTTTTTAACAAGAAAAAAATGATAATTTTTATGTCAAAAATTTATTTTATTGTATAAAAGTAAGAAATTTAGTTTATTGTGTAGAATTTAATACATTTTAAAAAGCTATTTATTTTATTTTATTATTAAAAAACAAATGTGTCATAGCCAAAAAACACTATGCAAAAAATTTAATTAAATAATGGAAAACAGAAAAACCTAATCTATTGTATGAAACTTAACTCATTAGTCAGAGTTTAATTTGTTGTAAAAATTATTTATTTTATTTTACTATAGAAAAACAAATATATTATTAGCTAAAAATCACTATGCAAAAAAATTCAATTCAACCGTACAAATAAGGAATATGCATCACAACTATTAATTATGGATTTTTATTCAAGAATATAGCAAAGGATCTGTTCCTGAAGACACATTTTTCAATTCAATTCTATTGAATTCGATTTCCATGGCTACATCCAGGTTTTCCTTTATGGTTTTAAATGCCATTTTATTGAATTTTTATTCATAGATATCACAAATGAAATTTAGTAATCCCAATTATAATTTTAAAATTTTTTAACATAAAAAATTCAGGTATGAAGACACATTTTGCAATGCCATTTTATTGAATTCTGAAAATGATTAAGGACAAATGGTTATTTACTATTCTGATTTGCAGTTTCAAAAATTTTGGGCGTGAATACACATTTTACTAGTAATTAATTCAATGAGTGTTTTCTAAGAATATAGAAAATCCATTTATTATTAGGATAGAGAAGTTAAAAAGGTTTTCGTTTAATATATTATTTTATTATAAATTTATAAATAAATATATTTATTTTAAAATAAAGTTTTGGAATTTTAATTAAATATATATTAATTATAAAAACGGATAATAAGGATTTAATTCTAAAACATATTTAGAATATTCTTAATAATATACAGAAATTAAAGATAAAAATTTATATTCAAAGTAATTATTTTATTTTTATTAAATTGATTAATTAAAATAAATGTCATATGAACAACTATGATATGATTTTAAGTCATGGTTTTTTAGGCATGTGATATTGATAAGTTGTTGATAGACTCTCTATTTTAGAATAGGGTTTCTAGAATTTTAATTCAATTATTAATAATTTTTAGGTGGATGGTAGGGATTTAACCTCCACATGATGTTTGATAATATTCTTAGTGATATACATGAATGGAAGGTTGAGATTTATCTCCAAAGTAATTATTACCTTTTTCATTCAATTGATTAATTAAAAAAAAGTCATATAAACAAGTGTGATATGAAATGAGTTATGGTTATTTAGGCATGTGGTATTGATAAACCATAGTATTGTAACAAAACCTATTTACAAATTAAAAATTTCCATGATAAATTAGGGTAAATCTTTCCATATTTTTTAATATATATATGTTTAATTTATATATTATTATTATTAATAATACTAATTTAAAATAAAATTATAATTTAATTAGTTTTTAGATTTATTTATTTATTTATCAATATAAAATGTTTAATATTTATTATAAATTAAGTCTATTAATATTTACCAGTTATAATTTAATTAATTTAATTAATACACTATAATATAATAATATTTGATTTTGTGAATTAAAATAAATAATATTTAGTTTTCAAAATCTGAACACAAAACACAAAATTAACACCAGCACCCAATTCATAGTTATATTTATATTAGAGTCGATTATGAAAGCTTACTCATCTTTACTAAATTGTGATATTAAGAATGTGAACATGATATCCGCAAATTGTTGTGAACACGTAATTGCTTTTATGTTACCATCCATGCATCGTCATCATTATCATTATCACCTTATACAATTCCACCTAATTCTGCCAATTCAACGCATGAGAATATCAAACAAAATTTCACCAAATACTTTGTTTACAAATCTAAATTCTCACTTCATTATACTCTTAGAAATATAATACTCAGCCTAAATGGGCATAAGACTCTTTTCATCTCCTTGCCCCCAAGAAAGCATCATAAAAGTTAATTTGAGAAATGGTATTTATTCATGATTCTATTTTATTCTCTAAGAAGAATAATTTAATATATAAATTAAATTGTAATTTGTAGTTGTGTATTATAAATTGGGGTGTGAAAATTGCATATATATATTTATTTAATACAATTCCTGGTTTAGGGTAAAAGAATGAAAAGATTTTTATTTCAATAGTATTAGATGAAACGGAAAATTATATAATAATATAAATAAAGATGTTACATATGGGCTAAGAAATTTGGAAATAAATTTAATGTATATAAATAGTAATGTATAAATATGAGACTTTTACTTTTAAGAGATTTAGATGAAAAGTTGAAGCAATATGACAATCAAATTTATTTAGAAAATCAAATCTAGTTTAAACATTATGTAAAACATTTTATGTGTAAATTCTAAACTTTTACATTTTGCATATATGTTTCTCAACATATTCACTACAATAAAATTAAATCAAATATGTTTCTCATTACATTTTCATTGATTTCCACACATGTTTTAGATACAAAGTATTAGCCTAAGTGGGAGAGGGTTGGAAAATGTGAATTTAGAGGGGACACTCGTTTTTCACATTTCATAAAATACATCCAACGTTTATTTAGGATATCTATTCCATATATAAAACTTCATCATGATAGTGCACAAATACTTTTCAGATAGCCAACATGTCATTATGAGTCATTTACAACACTAGTAATACATAAAAATACATGCTGGTACTAAGAGCCATGAATAAAGTTTTCAATATTTATGTCCATTGTGCCTTATCACTGTCACAAACTCCATGGTCTCACATGTTGAAATTCAAAAGGAAAACCACCTCAAAACACATCAAAACAAGAATCTCAATTGATTTCAATGATCTTAATATGTCTATGGCCAACCCCCTAAAGTTATTGTACTCTATAATTGATTTATGGGAGTTGTTGTATAATTTAGACATGTAAGACCTAAGCCACCAACCTTGCATGGATCATGGTGTTGAGGGTGGATGGATCTTAGCACTTCAACATGGAGAAAAGGGTTTCCATAAAACTATAGTATGGTTCCTCCATTAGTTTGTGTAATGACCACACCAATGAAAACCCAACCTACATAAGTTAATGACTTGACTTGCTCAAGCTCAAAATTAGCTCCATAGTTATTGTCAATAGTTAACCTAGTACATTTTTCTTTAATCCCCATAGGGTTATGGCAAGAAAGATTATGTAAGAGGATAGGGCTTCCATTCTCCCACCGAATGCAATAAGGGTTTCTATCTTGATGTACTTTTAAAATGAGTAGATTAGGTTAACGAAACCTAATTGGAAGGCAAAAATACCTGAAATTTGGGGACGCTTACATGTTGTGTGGATTAATCGAAAAAAATGGGTTTACAAGGGTGTCATCTTAGGACATCCAACTTAATAGATGTAATGAATTTGAGAAAAAATGAACACTAAGAATTACGCCCATTTAGCAACCAATTCTGGTAATGTGAGAAATGGGTAATGACATAAGGTGACTTCATCTCTAAGATTGAAATTTAGCTCCAATCAATCACCTTCATGTAGGATGTTGTCAATAATTTTGTTGATGAGATAATGAGTTTGGCAATCAATCATTTGGTGCTTCAAAGGAATGAAGATGGGTTCCCTCATAAATTTCTTACTTGTTATGTGGATTATTATTGATTTGTAAGACTTAATGCAGGGAGGTCCCATTGCTCAATTCTATATACTTTAACTTAAAACTTTTGGAGATTTATCAATTTAGCTTCCTATTCCTTACAAATTCTACAATATTAAATCCAAGAATTCCTCCCATTTCATCTCTTGATCAGGGGTCCCAAATTTTTGTGCATGTTTTAGGCTCTCGATTCCTCTCATTTCATCTCCTAATCAAGAATACCAAATTTGTGTCCATGTCTTAGACTCCCGAGATTTGGATTATGGAGTTTCAATAAAAACCACAAACTTCCTTCATATACATAAAGCAAATTCACATCATTGCCTCAAAATAGTTTTATCAAAATTGATAAATAATGATATTATAATCATAAAATTTAACGCAACTTAGAAGACTCTATTTTTTAATTTGTAAACAAGTTATTCCTATTAAATTATACCAGATTACATAATAACAAAATCATTTTCTAGTAGTCTGCCGTATTACAAAACATATTGACGATACAAGTTAATTTTTTTATTCCAAATGTCCATATACTAACCATATATATCCAAAAATATCTACTGAGCAAGACTTCATTATGCAATACATTATGTCATAGTACTGGTAAATTCCAAGTGAAGTAGAAAAGCCATAAGTTAATTGAAATCATCAAGAGGATATGGAAATATCCATAGTGCCTAAAATAACTAGATTAACTAGAGATATAAGGTTTAATTCATTGCAGAATTGCTCCTCAATGCTGACCAATTCTTCATATTCTTTCACCTCAATAAAATAATTCAAAACACTCTATATCAAATAAAATATTTAATTATAAAACTATATATATATATATATATATTATATATTATATATATATTATATATATATATATATATATATATAATATATATATATATATATATATATATATATATATAACTCAAAACATTCTCTATCAAATAAAAATACTAATTATTGAATTTAGGTTTTTGTGATCCATATCAAGTTTTGAGAGAAGATTCTTCGATGTAAATCACATTGGGATGCTTATGTTGACGCGTTTCGAATGAACAAGTGTGGTTCATCGTCAGGACATGTTGAAGAACTTGGCTACAAGGATCTGGTTCTTCATCTTGTCTTGACGATGAACCACACTTATTAGTTCGAAATGCGTCGACATAAGCATCCCAATATAATTTACGCCGAAAAATCTTCTCTTAAAAATACTAACTATAAGAAATTTTTTATCTTAAAAAATACTAAAAATATAAAACTTTTGTATATATTGGAAAGTTATAAAACTTTTATATATGGGAAAAGTTTTAACTTAAAAAATACTAATAATAAAATAAATATATAAAATGATACAGTTTAATTCTTGAGAGATTTTTTTTTAATAATTTAAATTAAAAGCTTCTTTGTAATGGGAATTGATATGGTTGTCGCCTTCTAGTGATATGGGGAGAAAGTTTAAGTTGTACAAATTTATATGGAGTTGTCTATAATGCGACTTTTTGGAGATTCCGGTGACGGAATCCGGCGGAAGAAATGAGAGTTAAATCTTGATTTTTAGCAGTTAAAATGGTTTTTTAACTGCATATTTGGATTCAGGCCCCCTGAAAAAACCCTTGGAGCCATTGATTGTGCAAAAACTAGCTATCAAACTTGGGATTCCAATGAATTGCTGCCGGATTTTGACCGGAAAAATCCGCCGGAAAGGCTTTCAAAAAGTCGCGTTATAGACTACTGCAATTTATATATTAGCATTGAACTGTAGCATATTTATATATATCAGTGCTTTATATATGGGCTTTTTATACACTAAAACCTTTACTTCCCGTATTTTACTATTAAGGGCTTTCGATGACGGAATTTTAAAATGCGGTATTTTACATATTTAAAATTCCAATGTTAAGGGTTTTATGTATTTTAATATACGTGTTTGGGTTTAATATATATTAGTTTAGATTTATTTTAAATTTGAGTTTATGAAATATGGAGGGATTAAATTTTTTAAGGTGCAAAGTTTTTTATCATTGATTTTTATATAATTTGTTTTTCTTATTAATTAGGTTTATTTGAGGTGGATGGGAGGAATGATTTTTGTCCTCCCCTCATGTTCAATTCTCATAAATGATATATTGAGTTGTTATTGAGTATATTATTGTGATGGCTTCAAGCCTTATTGTTGTCTTGCCCTCAAGAATATATTATCCTTGCTTATGAGCTAGAATATGAGGTGATTTATTACATGAAAAAAAACTATGATCCTTTCTTACATATATATGTTGATATATAGTTGGTTATTTTTTATTTAATTCATTTTTAAATTTTAACGTAACATTACTCTTCATGTAATTAATAGTTATATATATTAATTAATTCTTTATACCATAGGATTTTAATATTGATATATATATTGTTGATATTAATAATTTAATATTAAGAGGATGGACGCGAAACTCATAGGAATGGTTTCATAACAAATCTAGGGTTTTGAGTGTGGTAGTCAACGTGGGGGGATCTGTCCCCCCACCCTCCTCTTCAACATCTCCCTAGCTGCTCTCCATGCCCTCTCCAACATCATCTACCTTCAACGTATTGGTTCAAAATGGACTAGAAGGGGTTAAATCCAAGAATGAGATTTTTGTGAAGAGATTGGAAATTATGTTAGAGGTTCAGGTAAATCCTAGAATATCTAGAGCTACAACTCTGAATCTTGCTGAAAGGGGCTTGGTAGAGAAATGTATGGGAATCTAGCCATCCCCCAAATCCCTTAGGAAATGGGTGAACATGAACTGGAAGCGCTTGGTTAAGGGCTAAATTGAATGTTCTTTTTGTGGGAAAGGCTTATTCACCTTCTTTTTTTAGCATAAAGAAGATAGGGAATTGACCTTCTGAAATGGATTGTAATTTATGGGAACTCAAGGATTGTATTTGCACATATGGGCAATGGATTTCAACCCAAAGAATGATGTCACGTTTGATGTTCTAGTTTGGGTCAAATTACCCCATCTCCCTCCTCACTGTTGGGACAAAGATACCCTGAGAAACACTGGAAATGCATTGAGGAAATATATAGATAGGGAAACAACCAAAGATTTACTTTATGGATGTGTTAGCATTTGTGTTGAAGTTGATTTAGAGAATGGTGTCCTTGAAGTAATCCAATTCTGTCTAGATAATTTTTCGTTTATCCAACATGTAGATTATGATCAGATCCCATTTAATTTTAGGCATCACCATGAACATGGGTACTTCACATGAAATTTCCCAAAAATGGGAGAAACTATAGATATCCAAGATGGAGGACAATGGAGGACTCAAAGGAAGAGAAAGGGCATGAATCAATAAACATCTCAGAAAGGTCAGGTGCTCAAGTCTTTTGAGCCTCACACCCCCTCAGGAAAAAATCCAATGGATCTAATCCAGTAGGAAAGAGAAGCAAACTCCAACAAAATTCCTAGAACAACAAACCCATTCACATCTTTGGAGGGTGATCTTGATGAAGGAGGTATAAACCAAGAAGAAGCAAAAGAAAATTCTCATGTGAGGAATGAATATGTAGATTAAATGGGATCAGAAGGATCTCTAGATCTGAGAGAGGACCTTGCACTCCAAGCTATAAAGGAGGATTCAAGATTTGAAGAAGGGGAGAATTTCAATTCTCTCAAAGCACGAAACTATTGACGGTGTTGGACCCGCCAACATTCAGGGGATCACCCTGGTATGAACTCCCAACTAGACCTCACACCGTTTGGTGTGGGAGTCCCATCCGGTATGATGGCCCGATTTCCATTGTCTTAAGGATTTGCCTCAACTCTGGCTTGTCAGCACAGGAGGGTGGTTTGCTTTGTCTTTGGGAAGTGAGGTTTGCATGCATGGTGAATGTAAGTGTACTTGTGTCAATGGTTCTTTCACTGTGAGGGGAAGAGGGTGAAGGTGAGTTCCAGGTTGAAAGGGATCAGTCCCAACTCGGCTAGGAACACACAACACAACAGGACATACACATCTTCTAGCGGAGTAGTCCACATGGATGCGGCAGTCACAACATACAAGGTAAGATAACACGTGTAACACTCATGGATCAGTCTGAATGAGTGCAACGATTCTTACAACAAGGTTCATGTGAAAGGTCTATCTGATGTCCAACAGAGTAGTTGACATGGACGTGACAACATTAACAACATATACAACACATTTCCATTAATATATTATGCATCACAACAAATGAAACAGTTCAGATGTAGAACATAGGTTAAAGCAACATGAATTACAAATGCTAAATATTAGTCTTACAACAAATACAACACATGTGTGAAAACATGCTAGCATGTTAACATGCTTATGAATTAAGAAAAAGTTCCAAGACACATTGTTACACCATACATCACTAACCCCGTCAGTGGGGCATTGGAGGCACTACTTACTCCTCAAAGAAAATATTACAGACTCTCTTGGCTATGTGGGAGGACCTGAGGTGAAAAGTCCTTTCATGTACAAATGAGGGGGTATTTATAACCAAGGGTGAAACTAACCCTTGTGGTTGTTCGACTACCCTCATGACTGTTTGACTTCCATGAATCTTCGACTTACATGACTCTTTGTTCAACAAGTGGGTCTCTTGGACTTCCATGTTACATCACATTGATTGACAACAAGCCCATAGTGAGGATGTGGGCGACATGACTCATGATGTGACTCGACATGACTTGACATGACAATGCTGGTACGTTCGTGCTATTTTTGGAGTGCATGTCGAGCTATAGTGTTGTTGGGTGATGGATGTCTTCATGGTGTATCATAGGTTCACCTCCGCATGGCAAAGTGTGCAGAGTCTTCGATGGTCATTGGTTCGCTTGATGAATATTTAGCATGTTATTCCTTGCTTTCATGTTGGAAGACTTGACATGCTCATCTATTTGCGAAGTTGCTTGTTCGTCGCATTCGTCTGCTTCGCATGCTTCATTCATTCATTCGTTGGTGAACCTGTCATTATGCATGTGATCTCTTCATTCATCCCATTTGTTGTATTTCCATGTTCGTTGGTGTACCTATACCTATATTCACTCATGGCGAGACGACATCAAATCCAAAACCTCCTAGCCTACCATGACACATGACATTTGGGTGCAGGTGACCGGGAGAGGAAGCAAGGCTATGATGCGGGATGATGGCTCTGGGAATCTATTGATGAAAATTGTGCAAGATCACTAAGAGATGGAGATAGGCGATCTGAGTTGACAATGTCTGTCTGTAAGGTATAGCTCGACTGGGAGGCAAAATTGTGCAAATTTTGGGAGGAATAGTCAGGGTTGCTGGAAGGCAAGGTAGGCATACTTTGCGCATTTTTCAGAATGAATGGGCAGCGGAGCTGGATAGCTAGATTTGCACAATTTTACAGAGGAACGGGCCGGGCTGCATGAAGGGTCAGCAGGCAGGGATTGTGTAGTTTTTTTGGGAACTACCTAGGTCACTGGTAGCCAGAACTGCACAATTCCTAGAGGGAACTTCCAGTTGGCTGCTGGGGTCACTGGCAGCCAGAACTGCGCAATTCCTAGAGGGAACTTCCTATTGGCTGCTAGGGTCACTGGCAGCCAAAAATGCACAATTCCTAGAGGGAACTGCGAGTTGGCTGCCCAAGAGACTGGGAACAGAAACTGTGCAATTCCTTGAGGGAACTAGCAGTCTGTTGCTAGGGGCTGCTGGCAAGGAAAACTTCACTGAGATTGGGAGGCCGGTCTGCTGATCATATTTGCGCAATTTTTGAGCTGAGCTAACAGATGGGCAGTGGAAGGCTTGCTCATGAACACTGTGCAATTTATGAGATGAACAATTGGTCGACTATCAGGATGACTGAATGGGAAAACTGCACAATTTTCTGAGGGAGATAGGGATGGGCACTTGGTGTCTGTCCGACCTGACTGTGCAATTTCCTCAGTTAGTTGCACGGGTGAGGTTAGTGGCCTCTACACAATTTTTGAGGGGAGTTAGTCCTAGGGTGACTGCCGGGTCCGACTGTCCAGGTGACCAGCATGAGAGTTGATTGGATTGTTTTCTGGCAGCACAGCTTGAAAATACTAGCTTGGTGCTTCTGTGATGTTCTGGTTGATAGTCAATCGAGTCGATGGCAGGGTGATGGTCCTGCTATCTGAGGGGAATTAGGTTGTCAAAACCTTCAGCAAAAATGGCTAAGTGTGTGAACAATCGAAAGATGCATAGGTGATCATACAATGCACACTCGCATGACTTGATGACGCAATGACAAAGCCATCCATACACATATGTTCAACAAGGCTAGCCAATGGTGTAAGCGACAAGCGCGACAAGCGCGACAATCATGACTTCTCATTCATTGATCGAGATGACGCTTGTGCAATAATAAATGTGACTCCGTGTGTGAGTGCGACATAGGCTTTCATAGCGAATACAACAAGCACATACGAAGTGAAGACTTTAAGCATAACCAGAGCATGGTCGCAAGCATGATTTAGACATCAACATGCAAAGACTTGAATGTAATGAACAAGCAAGGTGGATGTAACGACTCACGCTAGCTCATGGAGTGAACCCGAGTGTTTGCAGTCATCAAGTGAACTCTTAAAGGGAGGCTCCGAAATCAGTGCAGGCCAAAATTTTGGAGGGTGGTTGTAGCTGCTACAACACTTGGCGACACACTAGTAGAACTCCAGCTTCTCTATTTCGGTTCATTGCTAGCACAGGCCTTCGTATTTTAGGGAGTATTGAATCACCGTGTGGATTACTCCAGTTTCCTCAATTACTCCATGGACATACATGGTTCACCTTTTTCCAACTCAGTCGAACACAATCAAAATTTCAACTTAGATCTCAATGTTTCGAATCCGGGAAGGGTAATTTAGCTCACGAGTTGAAGATTTTCAGACTATAATTTTTTTATCTCTAGTGTTGCTTCACTGCCAACAGGCTCGGACAGTACCCCGACGTAGTCACGCAAGAACACATACATTTCTCCATTGCCAGTGAGCCTGGTTAGTACCCCAGTGGAGTTGCATGCTTCCCCTGTTTGAGCAGGAAGCCTTTCTCTTCGTTTGCCTTTGTATTTTTCAAGAGGACTGTGCATAGGCACTTATTTATTTTTGGGGCGGAAGAGGGATCCCGACTTATTGGGAGCAGAAGAGGTTGTTCCTTCAGAGAAGCGTGTAAGACCTCTGACATAGGTTTTCTCTTTTATATTTTCCCCTTCTCCGTTTCTACTAGTTGGATGAGCTTAAACACACAAAGCAGAAGGCTGAGTACAGGCATGGGGTTTCCCAGTGTAGACACAGGTTCACAGTTGGACCGAAACTTCCCTTGCAGATGGTTCGTATTTTCCATCAGGACTTCATCGGCCGAAGGTTACAACCGAGCATAGAGAAGGCGGAGACAAGATTGGCCAAGTGCTGCAGTGGCACAAGTCTCTTCACATTTCAGCCACATACTCTATTCAAAAGCCATAACGTAATAGTTGGCAACACTTATTTCCAGAAACAAAAAATAGTAATATACCAAACAAACAAACAAAAACGTAAACAAAAATAGTAATAAGAGCAAGCAAATCAATCAGAAGCAGAAGTAAAAGCAAAAGAAAAGCGAGTAAGAAAACACACAAGCAAGCAAACAAACAAACATGCAAAGCAATAAAGCAAACAAGCATGCAAGCAAGCAAATTGAAAGAAAACACTACTCCTACTCCTAAGCAAACGGTGCATGGGCCTGATAATGTAAAATGATATTTTCAATGCAGCCACCGAAACAGTGGTTGACCCGTGTTGGTGAAGGCTTGGTCCGCGAGCAACCCAGTTGTGCGAAGCAGCAAATGTGAAAGATACAACAATGAAAATAGACACGCTCCAAGATTACAAGCGTCCACAAAATAAAAATGAATGAAAGCGCATGTCATGCACTTTTTGGACTTGCCATGGCATTGTGCTACACTACGTGCATATGTTGAGTGTATGCATTCCCTTGACCATGATATGCAAGCAAACATGAGAAAGGTAGACCACTTATGTTGCACAAGTGTGCTTGTTGTGTAAGATTCCTCCAATGCATGAGCGATGGGATCGTGTAGTTCGCATGGAGGAAGTAAAATATGAGTGTTAAATTTATCTTGAGTGCATACAGATGAGTGATGAGGAGCCTTGAGTGTTTGAACAAATTCCTGATCAGAAGTGAAACCAACCTCAAGACAACAAGGGCCTGACATAACCATCAGGTCGGGATGGAGTGCCTCGACAATTTGTGGGGTTTCAACTTCGTTAACATATGGATCTTCATAGACCAGTGGCTTAGACAGATTAACAACGAGTGAACCAACATCGTGATCGGATGATGAGGTGAAGAGATCACGACAACCAAGATCAGAAAATTCAGGATGTTGGTCGTCATCCTCATGGTTTGATGAGTCACACAGAGGGGTAGATGAGAAGGAAGGATGTTCACCCTCTGAATTTCCAGAAAGAGCAGATGAAAGATCAAGTGGATTTTCAATGAATGATTGGTCCTCTTCGTTGTTGTATGATGTGCCAACATCTGACGAGTGCTGCGAGTGATCAACAATGGGTGAATTCATGGATGAAGACACACATGAAAAATCATGGATGGAAGGCTCACCAAAGAGGTCAGGAAAGAACAGAGGGGGCTTGGATGGAAGGGAGTCATCCTTTGTCGAGTGTTGATGTTCAAGCTCCCACTCATACTCTTCATGAATGACAACGCATGTTGGTTGTGCAACACCAACTCCGTTAGTGGGTTGTTCCTCATTCACAACAAGTGAAGAGTCCAGAATGGATGAACACAAGACAACATCATCCGGAGGAACACTCGAGTGCGAAGATGGAGGTTGTAGAAAAGAAAGAATACAAGAACTCGAAGGAATCACAACCAAATCTGCGTGAAAATTGAGTGAAGTGATGTTGGGAGAATGTGAAAGATGAACAAGTGTGAAAGAATTATCCTCAACATCATTGGGTGGTGATTGAGCTGTTGAATGAGAGGGAGACAGATAGTCAGTCGAGACAGTGACCGCATCAACATGAGATTGCATAGCTCCATCAGTGAAGAATGTTGAGCGAGGCTTGATTTCAAACTTCTTCTCGGGATGACATATTTCTTAAGGAAATACTCGAACCTGTCCCAAAGATAATAAAATTTTATGTGGCTCCTCGGAGCTTGAAATCGCAAGTCATGGAAGCGCTGCCAAAAATCAATAACCGATTCATGCGGAGCCTTCCGTCGCTGTAAAAATTTTCGGTTAAGATAGTCTAGATCAAAATGATAGACAATGTCTTCAACAAGATCACATAAATGTTCAAAAGAGTGCATGCTGTCAGCTTGTAGGCTAAGCAGCCAACGAAATGGGGATTCACGAAGTGTGTATGCAAGCAACAAACTGACTTGTTCATCAGAAAACTCATCTTCCTCATGAAGCATGGAAAGAAAGTTGTGTAAATACTCAGGCTAGGCCACTTCGGCTTCACCATCATACATGTAAGTGGAGAAGAGATTGAACAACTCCCCTGTGATGGAGAATCTTCACGATTAGAAAAACATCACGGAGGGAGAAGAGTGCAAGATTCCAAGAAAGATATGTAAAGGTTCAAAATTGGATGAGAGGACACAACTTGTCATCTGGCCCTCCTTCTAGCGCCATCAGGGAAAATTTTAAGGATGGAAAATTTTCTTGAACTTTAAAACATTGGCGAATCTCACTAATCCCTAATATGAAAACTATAAAATGTTTATTGATATATTTTGTAAATTATTCAAATTTATAATCATTTTATATATAGTTCTCTATAATAATGTTGGCGATTTTTAAGGTAAAAATAATTTTATATTCTAAAATTTGGGCGAATCATCTTTTATAAAAATGGAAATTGGCGAATCTTTTTGTGGAAAAATAATGGAAAATTAGCCCACTGGGCGAATATTAGCCCCTAAAATTTTCCATGAGCGCCATAAATGTTGACGGTGCTAGAGCCGCCAACATTCAGAGGATCACTTCGGTATGAAGTCCCAACTAGACCTCACACCATTTGGTGTGGGAGTCCCATCTGGTATGATGGCCGGTTGCCATTGTATTAAGGATTTGCCTCAACTCTTGCTTTTCAGCACAGGATAGTGGTCTGCTTTGTCTTCGAGAAGTGAGGTTCATGTGCTTGGTAAGTGTAAGTGTAATTGTGTCAATGGTTCTTTCATTGTGAGGGGAAGCGGGTGAAGGTGAGTTCTAGGTTGAAAGGGATCAATCCCAACTCGGCTAGGAACACAAAACACAACATGATATACACAGATTCTGGCAGAGCAGTCCACACGGATGCGATAGCCACATCATACAAGGTAAGATAACACGTGCAACACTCACAAATTAGTTCGAATGAGTGCAATGGTTGTTACAACAAGGTTCATGTGAAAGGTCTGTTTGATGTCCAACAGAGCAGTCGACACGAACATACAACATTAACAACATATAAAACACATTTCCATTAATAGATTATGCATTACAAAAAATGAAACAATTCAGATGTGGAACACAGGTTAAAGCAACATGCATTACAAATGTTAAAGATCAATCTTACAATAGATATAATACATGCGTGAAAACATGTTGGCCTATTAAAAAGCTTCTGAATTAAGTGAAAGTTTGAAGACACATCGTTACACCATACGTCACTGACCTTGTCAGCGGGGCGTTGGAGCCACTACTTACTCCTCAATGAAAAGATTACAAATCTCTTGGCTATGTGGGAGGTGTTGAGGTGAAAATTCCTTTCAGGTACAAATGAGGGGATATTTATAGCCGAGGGTGAAACTAACCCTTGTGGCTGTTCGACTACCCTCATGACCATTTGACTTCCATGACTCCTCGACTTACATGACTCTTTGTTCAACAAGTGGGTCTCTTGGACTTTGACGTTACATCACATTTATTGACAACAAGCCCATTGATCCAAATTGGATCATAGAACACTCTCTAATTTTTCATGAACTCTTTAAAAAATCATGCCAAAGTTTCAAGTCTTATAAATATCAAGCTTATCAGATGTATCCTTGTAACAATTGCAATTGGTGATCAGTGCAAAGCAACGAGGACTGTCGGTCAAGTGCGCAGACTGTCGGCCCATGGTAACACGTGCTATCATAAATTAGCAATTGTAGAGGTCATTTCAAGAAATAGGGGTCGTTTCCGATATGCGATTAGCGATAAATGCTAATCGCATATCGCAGGGCAAACCCCTCAAAGAAGGAAAGGCCACAAGCATCCAGACTCGAAAAATCATAAAATGCAACAGATATCATTCCGATTCCGTCAGAAGCGGGATCCCACAAAAACCGGCAAGATATCGGAAGGGCTTCGAGCGGTAAGCAGTTTCGAGCGAGTCTCGCCCGATGCCATACAATGGTTTCCATGCGTCCGGCGGAAGAGAGAGAAAACCACTCACATCGGACGGATAAACATTATGTTACTTATCCGCTCGATATGGATGATGACCGTAGGATTTGGAGGCTCCAGATCAATGGCGGAGACGCATTCCGATGGATGACTAGATTTGACGAGGTTAACAGGTAGAGTTGTATAGGATTTGAGTCCGATATGGACGATGCATTGGCAGAAGGTCATGTTTCATAGGCATTCTTGGAGTTAACGAAATAAACAACCATGTCCTAGAGAACTGACACTCATCCGTTAAAAAATAGGTGGCCACCTCCCTGTGAGGCATTATATAATGATGATTACGCAGAACATAGGGATTCAAATGGGCAGAGGCAGGGGAATCGGAAATCCGGGAAGCAGAAAAAGACAGTCAGAAAGCAGATTCGCTTTAAAGCCACGAACTAACAGAGAGAACAATTTAAGCAAGTTAAGCAAGTTGAAAGTAAAAAGAAGAAACTGAGATGATCTGCAGAAGCAAAGGTAGCATCGAGCCAGACATAGACAGAGAGAGGCAGAGAGTCTATGTTCTCTAGAGAAGGATTGAGAGGTTCAAGCGTACTCCTTTGTAATGCCTGTCGTGTATGAGTCTCAGATTGGGCTCATGCTACTATGACTAATAGAGGTCGAGAGTCAGTAAGGAGAGTCTGTGTACTCCAGAGACTTCGGGGATCCAAGTATAGTCTTGCTGATTTATATCCGTTAAGTGAGACTCAAATTGAGCTCACTGTTGTAAAAAATCTGCTTTGAAAACATAATAGAGAGGCCACCACTAAAGGCTGGACTGGGAGACGTAGCCTAGGAGTATTGGGTGAACTCCTTATTAAACTTGTTGTGTTTATATGTTTTCCTTAACTGCTTCAGTGCTTGTGTATTTCACAATCTTATCGATGCATTGCATAAAATTACATAGGCACATCCATGCACATGAGTCTGTAATACCTTAATTGTTTGTCTTAGATCAATTTCAGATCAAGTGGTATCGGAGCACTAGGTTGCTAAGGTTAGACAAGCTTGTGCTAGATTTTTTTTGTTGTTGAATGCTAACTAGGACAAGCTCAAATTAGGAGAAGGAGAGTTGGTTGAAGCTAACCCAGAAATTGGAAGAGTCTATCCTAAGAGGAAAATGGCAGAAGAAGGTCCCTTGGAATCAGACTCCCAATTCATGGACAGTTTCATGACCATGAGAGCCATGGTAGAGGAAATGTATAAAGAATTTAAGAAAGGTCAAAGTGAAGATTATTCAACTTCCCAGCATGACAAGGGCGTAGAAGAATCTCTCCTAAATGACCATTCTAAAGGCAAAGGGAAAGAAGAAAAACTTCCCACACCTCCTGATAGTCCTGAAAATAAAAAGAAGAAAGCATCTTTAATTAAATTCAATGTTAAATTTGATTTGCCAATATATGATGGAGAGTTGAATGCAGAGAAGCTGGATAATTGGATTAGACAGATTGATGTATATTGCAGGGTGCAGAGCATTGATTCAGACAGAAGTAAGATTCGGCTGGCCAACCTACACCTTGGAGGAACTGCCTTGGTATGGTGGGAAGACAGAACACAAGCTGACATGAAGAAGCAGGGTAAAATTCTTTCTGTCTAGAGTGAACTTGTTTCTGCAATTAAAAAATAATTCTATCCACTAGCTTACATGCAGGAAGCTATGATGAGTTGGTAAACTCTTCGCCAATTGAAAGGGAAAAGTGTACAAAGTTACACCCAAGAATTTAGAAAAAGAGATTTGATTCTAGGAATTTATTTAGACTCACTTGAAACTCTGCTAAAGTATATAGGTGGCCTACATAGCTATTTAAAGCACACCATTCTCATGTTTAATCCTACTAGCACAGATGAGGTATTTGTTCAAGCTACACATCTAGAGGCTAGAGGCAAGAATGTGAACCCAAAAGTTGGAGGATCATCAAAACCCACTGCAAGCAAGAACAAGGACAAGAGAAAGCATAAATGGAAAGAAAAGAAGACAAATGTTGTACAAAAGACCAAGCCTTCACGCACTCATTGCAAGAAGGATGGGCATGATGATGAACACTACTGGATTTTGCATATAGAGCTGAGGCCCAAGAAGTACGATGGCAAAAAGAAGAAGATTGCTGCAGCTATTCAGAAGGATTTGGAGTCAGACTCAGGGGATGAAACAACAATCACAACCACAGGTATAAAAGGTAAAAATTTTGAAGCATCTACTAGTAATTCTGCACAATCTACTGATAATGAAGAAAATGAGAGGAAAAGACATGAGCTTTTTCATATTAGAGTTATTTCCAAGCATCAAAAGGTTGATACTTTGTTTGATAGTGGCTCACATGTAAAATTAATTTCTGAAGCAATTGTAAAGAAGTTGGGATTACTAACCACACCTCACACAAAGCCATATCCATTCTGTTGGTTATGTGATAAAGCAAAGCTACAAGTGACTAGACAATGTAAACTTAGGTTTTCTTTTGGGTCAGCATTTGTAGATGAGGTTGAGTTAGATATTGTTCCCTTGGATATATGTGGAGTTGTTTTAGGAAATCCTTACTTGTATGATAGAAAAGCCATTTTCTATAGAGCTGAAAACAAGTATCAACTCGTTAAATATGGAATTGAATATATTGTAAGAGCTCATAAATCCAAGAATAATTATACTCTCATAAACGCAGGGCAAATGAAAAGAATTGTAAATTCATGCAAACAATTTTTACTGATGGTTGTAAAGGAAAAGAAACCTGATAAACCAATGTATTCGAGGGCTGAAATGCTAAACAACAAGCTGATTTAGAAAAAATTGTTTTAGAATATGATATGCTATTTCAAGAACCTAAAGGTCCGCCACCCAAAAAGGAAATAGTACATGATATTAATTTGCAGCAAGATGCTCCATTACCTAACATCGAAATGTATAGGTTGTCCACTTTAGAGAATGCAGAATCAAGAAGAAGGTACAGGAGCTACTCGAGAAAGGGTTCATAAGACCTAGCACATCACCATGTGGGTCTCCTATTGTCTTGGTGAGAAAGAAAGATGGCTCATGGAGAATGTGCATTGATTACCGAGCACTGAATAAGATAACGATCAAAAACCGTTATCCTCTTCCTCGCATAGATGATCTCTTAGATCAGTTGAAAGAAGCTGTTTACTTCTCCAAGTTGGACTTGCATAGTGGCTATCATTAGGTCAAAGTTGCAAAGCAAGATGCATGGAAGACAACTTTCAAAACAAAGCAGGGATTGTATGAATGGTTAGTTATGCCTTTTGGCTTAACTAATGCTCACGCTACTTTCATGAGAGTAATGAATGATGTACTCAGACCTTTTATTGATGATTTTGTCATTGTATATCTAGATGACATTCTTATACTTAGTAAAACACGGGAAAAACATTTGAAGCATGTAAAGCAGACTCTAGATGTTTTGAAAAGAGAAAATATTTATGTTAAGTTATCAAAATGTGAATTTGGCAAAAGATCTTTGAATTATTTGGGTCATATTGTAGGGGGTGGTGAATTGAAGATAGATCCCTCTAAGGTTGTTGTCATTGTAAACTATCCTAAACCCAAATCTGCTACAGAAGTTAGAAGCTTCCTAGGAGCAGTGAAGTATTGGAGAAAGTTTATTTCTAACTTTTCCTTGATTGCAGCTCCCTTACATGCTTTAACATGATTGAACAAGGTGTTTCAAAGGGGAGGCAAACATCAGAAAGCCTTCGACACCTTAAAAGAAAAGATTAGTATAGTACCAGTAATAGCACCGCCTAATCTTCAAAGACCCTTTGAGATTGAAACAAATGCCAGTGACTATGCCATGGGAGCAGTGTTGATGCAACACGATAAACTCGTATGTTATCATTCTGAGACATTTAATTCTGCAGTAGTTAATTATCCCACATATGATAAAGAATTGTATGCATTAGTACAGAGTGTGAAAAAGTGGAAACATTATCTAATGGGCAAAGAGACAATTATACATACTAATCATCAACCACTTCAATATTTACACTCACAAACTAAGTTGCAGCAATCAAGACACTATAGATGGATGGGTTTTTTACAATAGTTTCATCTTATCATCAGATATAAAAAGGGCATACACAATAAAGTTGCAGATATGTTGTCCAGACCAATCATAAATGCATCTACTACTTAAGCATAATTCAGTGTTGCATGAAAGCTACATTGAACAATATGTTCAAGATATAGATTTCAAAGATGTATATGCAACCTTAAGTTGTGGCAAACAAGTAGAATAATTGGATTATCATGTTAAGGACCAACTCTTGTATCATTTTGGAAAGTTATGCATTCCTCAAACAGAAAGATTAAAGATAATTCGAGAAGCACACACTTCTCTAATATCAGGTCACTTTGGTGTAAGTAAAACAGTTACACAGTTGCAAAGATTTTGTTATTGGCCAGAAATGAATGAAATAATTTCTAGATATGTAAGAGGGTGTACCATGTGTGCTAAAAGCAAGCCCAACAACATAAAACTAGGCTTGTGCACTCCAATGCTAGTTCCTTCTCATCCTTGGGAAAGTGTTTCCATGGACTTTGTTGAGGGACTGCCTAAATCTAGAAAAGGTCATGACTATTTATATGTTATTGTGGATAGGTTCAACAAAATGTGTATTTTGATATCCTGTAACAAACATATTACAGCTGAACAAATTGCAAAATTGTTCTTTCAACATGTATGGGTTCATTTTGGATTACCCACTTCCAAAATGAACCAAGATGTGTCAAAGTTCACCAATATTTTCCATACCCTTTGCATGAAGTTTGGTATCAAGGGTATTGAGTGACATTTGGTGCTCAATTACCGCGAATGTCTACACAAGTACATCCAGGAGGAAATGGAGTTCCTAGACATTTCCTTGCTCGGTACGGCATACCGGTACGCTGTCAAGATTGAGAAGAATTTTAAACAAAAGAAGCTGGACTTTGGATCTGTGAATCCAAAGCAAGGAAAAGGCACCCGCAAACCACAGAACAAAGGATCAAGCCAAGGTGGGGATACATAGGACAGCCCCCCGAAGCCACAAGCAAAGAACAACACCACGAAGACAAAGAAGGGCATGGGAAAATGGTGTGAGTTCCATAAGAGTTCCACTCACAATACAAGTGAGTGTCAGGCTAAGCAGACACTGGTGGCCAAGCTGAAGGTTTCTGAATCAGATGCATGTTCCAACTCTGAATTAGACCTCGATAAGGGAACTTAAAAATGGAAGAAGATCATTGACGCAGAGCCCAGTGCCACCATGGCCACCACAAAGATCCATAAGATTGAGCTTGAAGATCTAGAGGAGGGGGAATGCCTCTTCCACTCATAGATGTGGGTGAAGGGTTCTCTGCTACAGTTCATTGTCGATAGCAGGAGCCAAAAGAACCTCATTTCAGCAGAGGTTGCTAAGCGACTAAGCCTAAAGACTACATCACATCCACAGTCGTACACCATCGGATGGCTTCACCAAGGACGAGGTCTTCACGTCAGCCATCAATGTTGCCTTCCCTACAATAATAAGCCCTTCACGGATTAGGTATTGTATGATGTTTCTCCTCTTGAAGTTGTGATGTATTGTTAGGAAAACCATACTTGTGGAAGCGACATGTTGTATATGAGTCTAGACCTCGCTCTGTGATTATTACCTTGGCAAAAACGTTGTATAGGATACTGGAGGTAGCCCTGCCTACTGCCATCTCTTTGATCACTGTAATGAAATTTACTAAGATCATTTCGCATACTAGGATATTTGTTTTTCTTATGATTCGCCCTCAGGCAAAGAAGAAGGTTGTGGCCACGACTTCCAGGCAGGGCTCCTTACACAACAACAACAGATGAGCAAGGTTGTGGAAGAGTACAGGGATATTTTTGCCTCACGTATAGGGGTACCTCTACACTGTCAGGTCAAGCACTCCATTGATCTGACCCCGGGCGCGCCAGTACCAAATGGGTTGATCTATCGACGCTTTTTTCTATAGAATGATGAGATCAGGAAGCAAATTCAGGAACTATTGTAGAAATGGCACATCAGGCCAATCTCATCACCCTATGGGAGCCCGATTGTATTTGTATAGAAGAAGGATAGGACCTGGAGGCTCTGTA
Source organism: Pinus taeda (assembly GCA_000404065.3). Lineage (NCBI taxonomy): Eukaryota > Viridiplantae > Streptophyta > Pinopsida > Pinales > Pinaceae > Pinus > Pinus taeda. Next base: position 334,726 of record APFE031745164.1, read on the forward strand.
TTGGCTACCGTGGCATTGAACAAGATAACTGTGCGGAATAGGTACCCAATCCCGCAGATTGGTGACCTTCTTGACCAGTTCAAGGGGGCCAAATATTTCAACAAGATTGATTTGAAGTCATGTTATCACCAAGTTCCTATCGAACCCTCCGATGTGTGGAATACTTCCTTCAAATCTAAGGATGGGCTTTTCGAATGGTTGGTCATGTCATTCGAATTGACGAATGCCCCTGCAAACTTGATGATACTGATGGACTACATCTTGTGACCCTTCACCAATGCATTCGTGGTGGTGTATTTAGATGACAAATTGATCTTCAGCTAGGTTTGGAACGAGCACCTCCACCATATTCGACAAGTCCTTCAAACCTGGCGACAACACAAGTTATGTGCTAACTAGGAGAAATGAACCTTTGGCCTGACCCAGGTTCAATATCTGGGGTACATAATTGATGAGTGGTATGTACATGTGGACCCATCCAAGATACAAGTGATTCAGGATTTACCAGCCCCAACCACTCTAACATAACTTTGCAGCTTTTTGGGTGTTTCCAACTTCTACCATAGGTTTGTGTTGGGGTTCTCTCATATCCCTTGCCCCTTAGGTGAAGTCACCAAGGGCGGAGAAAAAGCAAAGTTTTTTTGGTCTAAAACCCAACAACAAGCATTCTTTGAGTGGAAGAATCGCCTCTGTTTTGCACCAATGCTCACATTACCAGACCTGCAACAACCATTTGAGATTTAAAAAAATGCCTCTAACTATGTTATTGGTGTGGTTCTTACTCAACATGGGCATCCAGTGGCTTACCACAGTGAGACACTTTCAAACACAGTCCTAAAGTACCCCACTGATGACAAAGAAATGTATTCCATTGTGCATGCCTACCATCAATGGAAGCATTACATTCTAGGGAAAGAAATGGTCATCCACACAGACCACCGACCTCTACAGTTCATATAGACACAAGGGAAGTTGCAGAATGATCACCATCAGAAATTATCCACCTACCTACAACATTTCCATTGGAACATTAAGTATAATAAGGGGAACTCCAATAATGTTGTTGATTGCCTTAGCCGACCACCGGTCATGGCATTGATCATTGTGCTCATCTCCTATGGGCACAAGACATCAGGGTGGCCGTATCTTTATAAGAGAGATCTAGAATTTGGTAGCACATACCAGACACTCCTGGAAGGGAAGCAAGTTCCAATTTTTCACCTTCAGGATGCAATGTTATGCCACCTGGGACACATCTGTGTTCCTTCAAGTCAGCATGCCAAGATGATTTGGGAGGCGCACTACAGTTGGGTCATTGTACATTGTAGTGTCCTATCTAGGGTGCTAGATTGGGCTAAATTTATTATCAACCAGGGTGCGTATACTTAGAGGCGTGTGCCTAAAATATATAGACATAAAGGATCTACTCTAGGCCTATTATTCCTAAGTACAGTGCTGAGACTAGATCTAATATTAAAATATCAATCAAATCTTTAACTAAGCATCAAACCATATGTCATTAACAACTAAAATGCAATCCATAACATGCTGTGTATCACTGTATGTAAAGGATTTGGTCCCCTTACAGAGACACCAAACATGAAACCCCTGTTTAATGGCACTCAACAGTCATGAATATTTATTATAAGCATGCAAAGTAAAAAATCATAAGCATCGTCCATAGCAGTGCTTTACAAAGCAACCCTGGATCGAATCCTTTACAGGATATGATTCACAATCCAGATGAGGGTTTGTTCAAGCGCATACATAGACATCTAACAACGCATTCATAAACACAAACGTAAGCATCAATCAAATCCATGTGCATATACATCGATATCAAATATCATTCAAACGCTTGCCTGTAAAATGTAATTAAAGTAACAATGTAAATGCAATGTAAACGTAATTAAAATATCGGTATACCATGCACGCAGGGCCCGTCCGCATTCTTGGCACATCGAGATTGTTACTCCACGATCACAATATCAAACAACGCACGAAGATTATAATGCAATCTTATATTAAATCAAAAGCTCTGTTCTGAGGCGACAAGAAATGTATATATAAAACGTAAGGTCTGAAGTATGAAAAGGTAAACTAACATATAACCAGGTTCGGCCTTTTAATTACATACATTCACATCCTTTGAAAAATGGATGTTTATCCATGGGTGGCTGTTGCTGCTTTTACAAAAAAGCAAAGATGTTCCTATCCTAACTTACGCTCATAAAAACTAGGAAACAACTAAAAATCGAATTGACTGTAACTGTGTGCTTTTGCTGCCTTTGTGCCAACATGCCATAGTTGACCAGGCGTTGACCGTGCATAGGAGGGATGTTTCCGCTGCGGGATAGGTGCTTTTCCATGCTTGGACATTCCTCTTTTCGCCCATACCTTTCGCTCTGGCCTGGCTGTCATGCCACATGTCAAACGATAAGCCATTTACAGGTTGTTGAGACTTCCTGTAGTTATTTAGGCCAAAAATCCTAATTTATTAACACAAAACCCCTAAATCAATTTAAATGCAATTCAACAACTACAAAACTATTAATTAATCAATTTCCAAGGCATTTGAGGGATGAATGATGAAAAGAGGTAGGAAATGGTCATGTTTTGGGAGGGAAAAAGGGGTCATAGAATGGTACCAACAAGGGGGGAACCTAATGAATATGACCTCATTCACCATATCCTTCATAACCAACCCCCCAATACCATACCTCTTGATGAGCTAGTGAAAGAGTCTGAGAGTAGTCCCTAGAGTGAGTTGTGCTCAGTTGACCCAAGTCCTTCCCATGTCAAAGCTATAGAATTTGGTCCATCTAGAAATTTAAATATTAACCACTCTCTCTCTCGGCCAACAAAGAAGAGAAATTATGCAAGATACCTCGATTTGTACTCATCACATCTACATCAAGGAGGGATGCAAACTTGTGCACCAACCATAGAGGAGAATGAACCCAAACCTCAAGGACACAATAAATGAAGAGTTATAAAAGTTGTTGGATGCGGGGTTCATATACCCTATCTCATATAGTGAGAGGATGCCCCCTCTATTTTTAGTCCCAAAGAAGAACAGGAAGTGGAGGATTTGTGTGGATTACAAATAATTGAATAAAGCCACCAATAAATATCATTTCCCTTTTCCTTTCATTGGTCAAGTTTTAGATGGTCTTGCAAGGAAGAAGTTTTTCTCTTTCCTGGATGGATTCAATGGTTATAATTAGATCTAGATCAACCCTAAGGATCAAGACAATACTACATTCCCATGTCCTTGGGTTACCTTTTATTATATGATCCTCCCTTTCAGTTTATGCAATACCCCTGCCACTTTTCAAAGGGAAGTTCTAAGAATATTTGTTGAGCTTGTCCATGACTCTTTGGATATCTACATGGATTATTTCACTCCCTATGCGTGTGACTTCCTGGAGGCTCTCTCTAAACTAGTAAATGTCCTAAGAAAATGCATTGTAATGAACCTCTCACTTAGTGCTCAGAAATGTGAATTCTTAATGAATGCAGAGACTGTTTGTGGTCATTCAATATCTCAGGAGGGAATACAAGTGGACCCAAACAAGATAACCATCATAAAAAGGGCCCCTACTCCTCAAAAGAAGAGGGATTTTAGGAGTTTATTGGGCTTAGCTAGCTATTATAGGAGGTTTATCAAGGACTTCAATAAAGTGGCTTCACCATTGTTTGGATTGTTGTCCAAGGACTCAGAATTCTGTTGAACAAGTAGCTGCCAAGAGGCCCTTGAGATTTTGAAAGATAAATTGACCACTACACCCATACTTAGGGGTCCCAATTGGGATTTGCCTTTCCATATCCATGCTAATGCATCAGACAAAGATGTGGAGGGATCCTTGGTGCAAATATATGATAAGTTACCCTATACCATTTATTTCATTAGCAAAAATTTATCTAGGGCTGAATTGAACTACATTGTCACTGAGAAAGAACTCTTATCTATTGTACACTCAAACAAATTTGGACACTACATCACTAGATACTAAATTTTTTTGCATATTGATCATATAGCTATTAAATATTTGATGAACAAGCCTGATGTGAATTCTAGAATCATTAGATGGTTACTATTGTTACAACGGTTTGATTTGACTATCATTGACAAGTAAGGAAAAGAAAATGTAGGTGCAGACTTTTTGTCTAGACTTGCTTTGCCTATAGGTGATGAAGGGATGGTTGATGATCAACTTCCAGATGAGCACCTATTTTCTATCTTAGTGCTCTCTCCATGGTTTTCTAACATAGCCAACTACCTAGTTGTTGGGAGGTTTCCTCCAAATCTATCATCCAGGGAGAAGAGAAGAATTGTAAGGAAAAGTGCCCTTTCACTTGGATTGGGGGCAATCTTTTCAAGTTAGGAGCATGTCAAATTTTAAGTAGATGTGTCAGGGAATAGGAAGTTTTTGACATCCTCTTAGCCTTCCATGATGGGCCCTATGGAGGTAATTTTTCTACCAAGAGAAAAACTTTTAAAGCTCTACAAGCTAGCTATTATTGGCCCACTCTCCACCAAGATGCAAGAAGCTATACCTATAGATGTCATCAGTGATAGAGGATAGGGAAACCCACACCCAGGATGAGATGCCTCTGCAACCTCAAGTGGCCTTATAGCCATTTGAAAAGTGGGGCATGAATTTCATTGGGCCAATTGATCCACCATCAGGGAAGAGAAAGTACATTCTTGTGTGCTTTGATTATTTGACAAAGTGGGCCAAGACAAAGGCTGTCAAAGAAGAAACAAAGGAGAAGGTGGTTGAGTTATTAAGGGAAAATATTTTCTACAAGTTTGGGTACCCAAGGGAGATAGCCACTGATCAAGGAGCTCAATTCACATCACCACTGACTGAGAATCTCCTAAGGCGAAATCATATCAAACACAAAAGATCTAGTGCTTATCACCCTCAGGAAAATGGGAAAGTATAGGTTACAAATAGGGCATTAGAGAGCATCCTCACCAAGGTTCTGAGCAAAAATGGGAGAGATTGGATAGACATATTAATGGAGGCCACTTGGGCCTATGACACCACTTGGTAGACAACTATTGGGTTCACTCCATATGATCTAGTTTATGGGAAGAAAGTTATGCTTTTTATTGAGTTTGAGTATAATACTGTCAGAATGGAAGCTCAATTGGACTTTGATGTCACCAAAGCATAGCAAGAAAGGTTGGTCCAATTTAAGTGGCTTGGATGAGTTCAAAATGTAGGCCCTCCTCCACATTGAAGTTATACAATTGCAAATGAAGGTCTGGCATCATAGGCATATAAAAAAAAATTGGTTTTCAAGAAGGGGAGTGGCATTATTATATGATTCTAGGTTCAAATATTTTAAAGGAAAACTGATGACAAAATGGTTAGGCCCATACCTTATCGAAAAGTGTCACGATAATGGAGTTGTTCAAATTAGGACCATTGATGAGGTTGGGATCCTCTTGCTTGTCAATGGCTATAGGCTGAAGATATACAAAAAACCTATGTCTAAGGAAGAATTCATTGGTGCAATCAGCAGAGAAGTCAATGTGATTGGGAGTGTCATAGCTTCTAGTCCATAACATTTCTAGATATTTTTGTTCAAAAAAAGGCAAAAAAGAGAAAAATAAAAGGGCTAGATGAAAACCTTTATGAGGCATATGAGACCAACTCTTGGGTTGAAAACCTCTCTGAGGTAGCTCAAGAGCAAAAAAAGAGAAGAAAAATTAATAAATATCCCTAGGTGAAAACCTCTCTTGAGGCACCTAGGAAAGGCATACAGGTTGAAAACTTCCTCTAAGGCAGCCTGTGTGTCTAAAAAAAAAAACACATGAAATGGATCTACACTATGTCTGCTAACATTTGTTTTTCATTTTGCAAGATTATATAAAGTGGTAGATTCCATGGCTACAGGGCCCGAATTCTCAATATTTTCATCATTCCTCCTTCTATCCAATTCCTATCCATCATCCACACTCATGTGATCACCTCTCTCCATCATCCCATTAGCCTAAAATTCAAGTTTCACCCCCTCTCTAGACTACTACAGGAAGGACCTATAATTGCTACAGGAAGATCATGTAGTTCTACAGGAATATCATGTAGTGCTATAGGAGGGTTCATAAAAGCTACAGGAGGGAGATCCGAGGACAAGGACAACCCAATAGGGACCCTATGACCTTTAGAATGATGAATGAGGTTTGCCCACCATGGTCCATCATCCATTTATCACTCACCCATCCAGTTTCATAAAAAAATCACTCAATTCCTCCACTTTGTCTTACCCTTGTTAAAATTTTGGAAAAATACATAGAAGCCATTATCTTCATTTCTACAAGTCTACACTACTCCCTCAAGGTCCTAGCATTGTCCTCAGGACTTTTTACAACTTCTCCAATCACCACCATGTAGATTGAAGACCCTAAAGGAAAAGGAGAGGACTGTTACAGGAAGAAAACCTCCTCATGTAGCAGTTGTTCACACACCACAAAAAGCATTGATCTTGTTTTTTTCTCATCCATAGGGGGGTGATGGAAACTTACGAGGCCAATATGAAGAATTCATATCACTCCCAGGAGGACTCTCCACCAGCATCAATAACTTGAACATCAACAAGGTGCTTGCACACACAGAAAACACAACAATCAAATATCATGAGGAGCAATGACTAAATACATAGGAAATAAGTCAGCAAGTCAACTCCCTTGATTTCAATGATGTGGTCCAGATCTAGTATATAAACCCCTGTAATAGTTTGATCATGAGGTAGGAACAGGTATAAAAAAATATCACCTCCTCCCTATGTGTGAATAACGAAAATGTGTAAATGCCGAGAGGAGATTTTCTAATAAGCTGGAGGTGACCAATTAACTTGGCCACCCTCAACTAGTAAACTAAAAGTGATGGTAAGCATCCATGCAACGCGGATATGTCACATTAGCTGAGTTGGGATAAAAAATAGTGGGTGTTGATTATGAGGAAAGAAGAAATAATTACTCTGAGTGAGGACAACGGTCCAAAAGAGGAAACCCTATGTGACTATTAGGTCACCACAGTGCTCCAAGCCTAAACCAAAAATTGCATATTATGTATTGGGGCTCTAGTTCTTTTGCATAATTTCTCATTTCAAAAATAATTAGGGAGAGGACAAGCTCAGGGTGTCATCGAGGATTTCCGAACCATGTTCTTCAATTTCTATAGGAAGGAGCTACAGGAAAGCCTCAACTACTACAGGAGGGATGAGAGACTGCTATAGGAATATTGAGAAGGTGGAGGGAAGCCACAGAGGTTTGAATTGGTATCTGAATTACCACCTTCATCCCAGCCTACTTGAGAAAAATTAAGTGCCACCATCTCCTTCATCCACCCATCATATTTCATGCAAATTTCACTTCAAATTCTATAGGCAGTGGCAATCTGATTGTGAAATTAAAAGGTCTTTCTGAGTAGTAGAGTCATGGGAATATAGAAAATTGTCATTAACAAGGAATTTTTAACTCAATGCTACCACTAAGTTACACATTAGAGCTATTAAAGAAGTATCTCTCTCTCACTTGATTGATAACATAGAGAATAAATGGGGGGAGGATTTTATAGAAGGGAGCCCTCACATATCAAGAGAATCCAACTACACCCTCATGTGGTAGACATGTTTATAAGACACTAGTGGCTAGGGTTCTTCGAGTTGTTGAAAGGGTATGATGATGACCTTGCCTTTGAATTTTCCATGGCTCTGAATTCACAAACAAAGGACAATGCCACCATTGTGGTGAGGGGATTTGCTATCTCACTCAGCCCTGAATTGATTAGTAGAGTGACAACCTTACCTCTAGGGATCAAATGGAGTAGAGAGGACAAAGCCACCAGTGTGACTGCTAAAAATAATTTCTTCATTGTGAATGAAAATCATGTTGAGGAAAGGAATGGATTTAGGAGGGAAATCCTACCTTATCCTTGGGATGAGGTGGCCTACCATATTCTGAAATGCATCTCTTGTGAGGGAAGAATGAGTGTCACATATGCCTACCACTTTGGATTACTTCATGAACTTAGGTTCCAGGAGGAATTGCCTCTTTTTCAAAGGCTTAGTGTGTCATACTTCCTCCTATAATCCGTTAGGGACATGAGTCAAAAAGTGAGAGAGGGAAAATAAACCAGCTCATAAAAAGATAGAAAAGATAGATCAATGCCAAGGAAATAAGCCTCTTCGAGGGGGAAACCTCCTTTACATTACACAAATTAAAATTCTTAGATGATTCAAATGACAAAACCTCCTTTCTATATATAGGAGTCTAAGGGGTCACAATATAACCAAAGTTGGCCTAACAATAATAATATAAAGGCACCAAAATAACAATAGTGGGATTCTATGGGGCATAATAATAATAATATGGGGACAATTGGGGCACAAAAATAACAATAAGGGGTACAACGACAATAGTAATGGGGGAATCACTAGTATTATAGGGACCTAACATGCCCCTCTCCTTCAAAAAAGTGTTTTCCTCAAATATTGTGTAGTTTTTGATGCTTCTATATAAAATTCTCATCCTCCCATGTGGAATCTTCAATTGGTAAGTTCTTCCACTTGATGAGATACTCTGAAATTGATTGATTTCGTAGTTTTTGAGTTCTTTTTTCTTTGACTGCTTCAGGTTCCAATATGATTTTTCCTTCCTCATGAAGTTCTAGAAATATTGTTTGAACTGGAAGTTTGTCACCTATAACCTTCTTTAAGCATGAAACATGGAAAACTGGGTGCACTCAAAAGCTATAGGAAGCTCCAATTTGTATAACACAGTACCTATCTTTTGCAACACCTTGTACGAACCATAATACTTTGGTGATAATTTATTATCCTTCTTAGCTTGCTTTAGGGACATTTGTTTATATGGTTGTAGCCGTAGGAATACCCAATCACCTACATCAAAACTTATTAACCACGCTGATGTCGATCTGCTGCTATTTTCATTCTATTATTACCAAGGGTGAGGTTATCCTTTAAGAGTTGGAGAACTTATTGTTGAGCCTTGGTTCACTACCTTGAACCTTAGAAATTCTTCTCTTAAATATGATGTGATGGATGGTGGATGATATCCATAAAGTGCCATAAATGGGGTCATTTTTGTTGCAGTATGGAAGGAGGTGTCATAACCACCATTCAGCCAGAGGTAACCATTTGACCCATTGTGTTTGTACAAAGCAATGAATATATCATTCAAAACATTTATTTACTATCTCAGTTTTCCCATCATATTGAGGATGATAAGATGAGCTATGAGCTAACTGAGTAACAAGACAAGAAATAATTTTGTCCAAAATTTTCCAGTGAAAATGGGATCTATGTCGCTTACAATAATCTTTGGGTTTCCATGTAGCTTTTAAATTGTTTCCATAAATGTAGTAGAAATTGTACTCGCTTTAAATGGATGAGATAATGTACAGAAGTGTGCATAATTGGTAAGTAGGTCAACTACCACCATGATAACACTCTTTCCTTCGAACTTGGGTAAGCCTGTGATAAAATCCATTGAAGCCTCCTCCCACTGTTGGCTTGGAATGAATAAAGGTTTTAATAGTCCCGGGGTCTTAATTATTTCAACTTTATTTTGTTGGCAAACCAGACATTCCGCAACAAACTTTTGAATATCTGATTTAATTCCATCCCAAAAAAAAACCTTCTTAACCCCGTGGTAGGTTTTTAGAAATCCTGAGTGCCCTCCTAAGGGAGAGGTGCGCAATTCCCTAAGAATATTTTGTTTGAGTTGGGAATTCTTACATAGGTATAACCGATCCTTGTACCATAACGAATCAATTTTCTAGCTAAATATATCAAATGTACTGGGATCTTGTTGTATCTTTTGAATGAGTGCCCACACTTCCTCGTCATTCTTCCATTCATCCCTTGCTTCGTTTATCCAATCTGGTGCGTTGTGGTGCAGCAATGCCCTTCCACACCTCTCCTTTTTGGAGTGCATCTGCCACAACATTTTTCTTACCCTTTTTTGTAGATATTTTCAAAGTCATAACCTCACATCTTTGTGACCATTTTTGCTGAATTCTGAAGAATAATCTTTGTTCTAAAAAGTATTTAGACTACATCATGATCTGTTTTTACCTTGAAGTGTCTTCCCATTAGGTAGGGTCATCATTTCTTAAGTGCATGTAGTATTGCTAACATTTCCTTCTCATAAATAGCTTTGTCTAAATAATTTCCTTTGATTGGATGACTTTCGAAAGCAATGTGTCTTTCTTCTTGCATTAAAATAGCACCAATTCCATTTCCTGAGGCATCACATTCCACAATAAAGGTTTTTGTGAAGTCCATTGTAGCTAAGACTGGTGCTTGGCACATTACCTCTTTAAGATGTTCAAAGGCCTTCGTTGCTTCTAGAGTCCATGAAAATACATATTTATTTAATAATGTTGTTAGAGGTGTTGCTATTCTCCCATGATTCTTAACAAACTTGCAACAATACCCTGTCAACCCAAGAAATCCTTGTAGATGCTTTATGGATGTGGGGATTTTCCATTCCTTAATGGTTTTAATTTTGCTAGGGTCTACCTTAACACCTTCATGAGATACAATATGACCCAGATATTCCACTTCTTGTACTCCAAAGAAACATTTGGAGATTTTTGCATATAATTGTTTCTTCTCCAATATTTTGAGCACCATGTCAACATGGTGGACATGATCCTTCCAAGACTACTTGTAGATTAGTATATCATCAAAAAATACTAACACAAATTTTCTAAGGAAGGGTTTGAAAATGGAATTCATCAAACGTGAAATGTAGAAGGTGTATTAGTAAGGCCAAAAGGCATGACCAAAAATTCATAATGACCCTCATGAATTCTAAATGATATTTTTGGAATGCCTTCAATCTTCATTCTGATTTGATGATATCCTGAATGAATATCCAACTTGGTGAAGTAAATTGATCTATGCAATTCATCCAATAATTCATCAATGACAGGAATGGGAAATTTATCTTTAATAGTGAGCTTGTTGATCTCCCTATATTCTGGACACATGCACCATGATCCATCCTTCTTGTGAACCAATACTACTAGAGCAGAGAAAAAACTTTGACTAGGTTGAATTATACCAGCCTCTAACATTTCTGCAACCATACGTTCAGTTTCACTCTTTTGGACATAGGGATATCTGTAAGGCCTGATATTTGGAGGAACGTCTCTTGGAATCAAATAAAAATCATGATCATAATCACAAATAGGTGGGAGGCCTTTGGGAGTCTCAAATACCTTGGAATGATTGTCCAAGACTTTTTGGAGATCTGAAGAAATGTATTATTTCAATGTGGGAACCTCTAGTGAACATAATTGTGCAATTATGCCTCATTGTTATTTCTTTATAATCTATGTCATTCCGTTAGAGTTGATTATCTTTCCCAGTTTCCCTACGATACCCCTTAATTCAACTTCCTTTCCTTCTGAAAAGAACTTCATGAAAATTTCTTGAAAATTAAAAGCTATTGTACCCAAGGATTGTATCCATTGGACTCCTAGTACAACATCAGCCCCACTCATTGGAATGGAAAGCATTGGGCTATTCAATACATATTCTCCCATGGGTAGCTTGATATCATGGCACTTTCCTGAGCAATTTATGGTTCCTCCACTTGAAACCATCACTTGACACTCTGGTGCTGGATATAGGAAGCAATTCAATTCCTTGTCTATCTTACAATGAATAAAATTATGGGTACTTCTCGAATCAATCAACACTATTACCTTTTTCTTCTTGATATGCCCTTCTATCTTGATAGTTGAGGAGTGATAATTCTAGCCAATGCATTACAAGATATGGTCAGACTCATTTCCTCTTTTTATAGGGTTTGTTCCTGGTGTATATCCTCTTCTTTTGACATTTCTTGTTCCTTTTCTTCCTCCTCTTCACAATATATGTAAAATAATTTATTCTCGGCACACATATGACCTTTAGTGTATTTTCTATCACAATTGTAACAAATCCCTTTTGATCTTTTTTCTTCCAATTGTTTTGGTGTCAACCTTGTAGGTTGTAGATGGCTAGGGGCAACAACACTTCCATATTTATGATTGTGAGTGGTAGGCTTCCTTGTTTCCATAATTTTGCTTTCCATTTTTCTTGCCAACCTGAATGCCTTCTCTAATGAATCTGGTTCCCAAAGGCGAACTGCATGTTGGATGTTATCTTCTAAAGTCCCTATGAACACATCAATCCTATGCTCCTCTGGAATATCTTTTACCCTTATATTTAATTTTTGGAAGTTCTCAATGTGCTCCATCATTGAACCCTTTTACTATTTGAGATTTATCAATTGGCTAAAAAAAGTGTTGCTTTTTGTATCCTCATAATGTGCTATCATTTCAACCATAAAAATAGCCCAAGTGACAATTTGTTTACGAGAGCAAAGCCATCGATACCATACAAACTGATTTGGTTCCAAACATAAAGTTGCAATGCATACCTTTTGTGTGTTTTGCACATTTTGGAGATCGAAAAATTGCTCCATCTGTAGTATCCATGTTTCAGGATCCTTGCCATCAAACTTCCTCATATCAATCTTTGGAACATGGTGGTTCTTCGATCCAACGTTAGAGTCTATGAAATCATGATTAACATTTATTTTTTTCTCCTCATGAGTTTCCTTTACTATCCTTTTTCCATTAGTAAGCATTTCTTGTAGAACCTTTGTCAAATCTGTCTTCAAATCTTCCAGGTCTTTCTTTAAATCATCCATCTTAGCTTCCATGCTGTCCATCTTAGCTTCCAGATCATTCATCTTAGCTTCTACGCCTTTATTCAAACCATCCATATTAACTTCCATGCCATACATCTAAGCTTCTACGTATTTTTTTAAACCATCCATCTTAGATTCTGTTACCTTTTGCGTGAGTGAAATTTGTTGCACTTGGTCTCGTAATTTTGATAAATCATGTTGCATTTCTTCCTCTTCTTCATTAGTCATGCTAGAGCTTTCAGGTTTCTTACTAGGTGTTTCCATTTTATTTCTTCGGGGCATCAATTACCAATAATAATGCTTCACTATGCTCTTTGAATTCCTTCAAACTAATTTTTCAAACCAAGCTTATGCAAAAATTAAAAAAAAAACTCCACACCTTTTTTCACTTTGTAGGAGCTTGATGTTGAATCTGATGTATCTCTGTAATTTTGGATCTCCAAGATTCAATCTGATGCTCAGAGAGAAAGTTATGATGATTTTCCCAAGGTCATCTGTTTGGAATGTAATTCGAAGGCCTACGAAAACCCTAACTTCCTCAAATTATATCTCTGAATATCTAGCGAGACAAGATCTAAAATTTGGGCCTGAAGTTTACATCGATTCCATCTCAAATGGGTTTTTGTTTTAGCTTTTGAAACTTTGTAGTAAAAAATTTATAGCGAACATTCCATGATGACCTGTTCGGAGTAGTGAAAACCCTAGAATCCAAAGCTCTGATACCAAATGTTATGAAACCAGCTCACAAAAAGATAGAAAAGATAGATCAACGCCTTATAAACAAGCCTCTTCAAGGGGAAAACCTATTTTACATTACACAAATGAACAATTCTTAGATGATTCAAATGACAAAACCTCCTTATTATATATAAGAGTCTAAGGGTTCACAATATAACCAAAGCCGACCTAACAATAATAATATAAAAGCACAAAAATAACAATAGTAGGATTCTATGGGGCACAATAATACCAATATGGGGATAATAGAGGCACAAAAATAACAATAAGGGATACAATGACAATAGTAATGGGGGAATCACTATTATTATAGGGACCTAACAGAAAACACCAACACCTAGGCCACCATGGCCTCATTAAACTGATTGTGGTGGATGCCTTGAGCAAGTTGAGAATCATTGTTCTTTGGTCCAAATTCATAGACATGGATATATAATCCTTCACTGAAACACAGACCCTCACACTAGGTGAGACCCCAACCTCTAGTGTTGGAGGAAAAGACAGAAAAACAAAAGAAGAAGAAGAAGGGGAAAGGACCGAAGAGGAAGAAGCAGGAGGATCCAAAGAAGAGGAAAGAGAAAATAAGTAGAAAGGATAGTAGAAGAACTAGAGGCAGAGGTGGGAGGAAAACAAGATGAAAAATAAGAGGGGGAGAAACAGGAAAAATCAAGTCCTTAGAAGACTAATGTGCCCATAGAAACCAAGATACCCCCAAAACAAACAAGTTTGCCTCTAGGAACCACTAAACAGGAGGTAGTTGCAACGTTAGCTACCTTAAGAACCCCGGTCAAACCTAAAAGGAAGACAACCCCCCCCCCCCCCCATATTTTAAGACCGGGAAAAGCACTAGGATCAAGAAAGGGAGGCCAGAAATGCCCACAAAGGTACCCATCACAATCAAGGAGTCCCCAAGAAAGAAAGAGGAGGTGGGACCAACTTAAGGAAAAATCAAAGAGGTCACCTCTCCAAATCCCACAACAAAGACTCCTATAGCATATGTAAGGAGACACACCACCAGATCAGCCTCCTTCAAATAACCCAAGACACCAACCACCCTCAAACAAGAAGAAAAGGGGAAGCTACAGGAGGGGCAGAGTATGCTACAGGAAAAATAGAGTGTGCTACAGGAGTGGTGGAGGATGCTATAGGAGGGGAAGAATGAGCTACAAGAGGGGAAAAATATGACACAAAAACTAAAGGAGGTATCATCCTCCCCCAAAAAAATTGAGAAGGACTTCCCATAGCTCTAGGAACCTAGTCCACAACCTAGCCTAAGACCCTATTATAAATTCATTGAAGGAGGGAGAATTATTCCCCAAAAATTTGCAGTCCCACTTTTATATGAGCTCTAAGAAAAAGAGGAAGAACCCATAGGCGGATGAAAATTTCTAAGTCTAAGAAGGTAGAGGATGTGGGCCTCATGGAAGAAAAGGTCCTGGAAATGAGCAAAGAATTAAATGAGCTGAGAATGAGGGAATCCACATTGAAGGAGCAACTACAAGAAGAAAATATGTGGTTGAGAGAGAAGTTGTAGGAGAAAGAAACCCAACTTTCCACCATGGAAAGCCCCTTCATGGAGGAATTACAATGCAAACAACCATCCAAGTATTATGCACTCTTTCTTGAAGAGCAATGGCTGCAATTCCAAATCAAAACCTTAACACAACATGGATCTATGCCATTTCAAGATTACAAATAGTTCATTGAATTTTCTAACCAAGCTAGCATGGAGGACAAAGAAAAATTGGTTGAGTTTTACATTCATAATCTCAGTTTGATTGATATGAATATTTTGGATCCCAATGCAATATTGGGGGATACACAGTTGATGGCCTTAGCATCCTGGATGACCCATGAGGAGGCAAGAGTTGAGGAAGTGGAAGTGAAGAGAGTCATGGAAAAGGAAGAAAAGGAACCATTATATATCAAGGTAGAGCTAGTGAGCTCAATGGATGTCATTAGCAATCATAACATCATCTCCAATGATGTTGTCTTAGCACCTAAATACCTTGCCAACCAAGAACAAGCCATCTTACATTTTGAAGTCACATTCAGGTTGTTGGAAATAGAAAGCGTGCAAACCTACCAGAGGATATGGGTTTCCTTACTCCACAACCTCCAAATCAGAGAATATCACTCTCCTAAAAGGCTGAGGAATACCTTGGAGAGGACATCCTTGTACAAGAGGATCATGCAAAGATTAAAATTTAAGTGGATAGCACTCAAGCTTAGTCCACCCTTGCTGCTAGGCCTATAGGAAGGAAGAGATGAAGCAGAAGAGTAGGAGTGGACAGAAATTTAAAAAAAAAAAAAATATTGCAAGTTTCTATCCACAAGAAGGAAAACCATCTGAGGAACCATGGGATGTTAGGGAGGCCACCAGGGCCGTGAAAGAAATGCACATAGATGGTTGAGTTTCTCAGAGGGTGAGAAAAAATTTGAGTAGTGGGGTGATGATGAGGCTCATCAATAGGTACATTTTGAGGGCCATAATACCACCCTCCATCTTTAGAACTATCTCTTTCTCTCATTTATTTACAATTTTTCTTATATTATGCTTAGTGAGAGGGGTAAAAGATGTTTTTCTATGTCATGTGGCCTAATATGGTTTAATTGTAGGAAATGGAGAATTTTTTAGATAATTTCCATCAAGGACCTCAAAGTAGACAGTAGGGAGAGATTCTAGGAGGTTGTCCACCTTCTAACCTCCTTCAATCATCAATACCTTCAGCAATCTCTAATCACTGAGAAAAAAACAACAGCTTCCCCACAACTCGCTTACAGAATTGACATAACTTCTCTATTAAAAAACTCTTATATCTTGCTTGCTCAAGCTTGCTTATAAAGAATTTTGGCTTGATATTTTTTGCCCCTTTTATTTTCTTTGATTGTTACATGCATTCTTATTTTTTGTGTTTTTCCTATTTATTTCAATCCTTTGACTTTGTTCACCAAGTTCTCAACCTTCAATAAACTTTTTCTTCAAGTTAAAATGAGTTATTTGACTAATTTTAGCAATTCTAACCTTTTACAGGATTTAGTAGTGCTTCCTCTAATGTTATTTGTAGTTAACTTTGGCTTAACTGCCAAATTAGTTGACAAACTGATAGTCCTTCCATTTTGAGCTTAAGCCCCTTTCATTGGCACCTTTACCTATATTTGACCCATATGACCAGGTCTCTTTGAGCATTGGCTAGGCCTTCAGGAACTTAGTTTGTTTAAGTCCTTCAAGAAACAAATCGTTGTGTTAATGGTTTTGCAACATTAGTCTTGTTTCTATGCAAAATGACCAAAGACTAGCGCTAAGGCCAAAGCTCCCAAGCCTGAAATTTTTATTTGTGGTTCTTTATTATTCTGCCACGCCCTTGGTCTATTTCTACACAAAATGAACAAGGGTCAGGGCTTTTAGTCCACATCCCCTCTATCCCAATGCTTTTTAAACTTGTGCCTCTTTATACATCCGTCGAAGTCTATCCATTAGGTCGATGTGTCACATGGGGACTGCTTGCTTTCTTTTTTATTATTTTTTATTTTCCTTCATGTCCTGACACCTCTTAAGGTCATATCTATGGGATGACATGTCTTGTGAGGCCCTCCTAGCTTCACTCTTATTCGTCACCACTTTGCCAACCTGTCAATGCCAACGTGTCCCGACTCTTTTCCTTCTGAAGCATTCCCTTTGCACCCTATGATTTACCATCAAGGTCATCCCTATGAGATGTCATGTCCTATGGGGTCCTCCCAGCCTCATTCTCATTTTTTGTTGTGAGCTATGTTAGTATCGATGTGTCTTGTCTCTCACTAGCCAACGCTTCTACCTGCGCACAATTAATAACAAACCACTAGGATCCATCTAGAGGGATGAAATCATGTTGATGTCATCTGCGCCACATGTCAACCAATGATTGATGACACGTGTCACCCATAAATGGGCCTTTTGGGTGCCGAAAGTGTCACATTTGATTGCCATGTATCCGTCGTTTATTGGCCTATGATGACATCATCACTTGCATTGTCTGGGCCAACCATACATTGCCACCTATTCTATCATAGGAGAGAGAAAGGGTCCCTAAATCCTTGGTTTTGTGAGCAATTTCTTTGTTAATGTTTTTAACAAAAAACCACCGAATTCAAGCCATTTCCTTTTTTTCACAAACATCCTCCGGTCCGACTCTACCTCTTTATTATCCTCCCGAGATGAACCTATGGCTAGTCCTCAACAAGGTTAGCTTGTTTTTCATTGGACAATGCTCTATTATCGTGTCTCGATGCCAGTCTCCAAGTGCTTGGCCTTTTGTGCACCAAAAGGTTGAGCCAAGATTATACTATCAGGCTCTCCTCTATCGGGATGGTGTCATATTCTGGTGTCATCTCGCTCTATACATCCTTGCATTTAAACTTTTGTGTTCATTACTAAATTTCAAGGTATTTCCACTAAGGTAACTCCATCAGGTGGACTCCAACAATGCCCAATAACAACACTTCCCACTACTGCACTATTGGCCTCATCAGTGTGATCCTTAGTTTGGCCACTCTGCTACCATTGCCGCTAGTTTTAGATGCTTTTCCAAACTTGGTTATGTGCCAAAGTGTTCCCAATTTTCCTTATAACTCTACTAAATGTGACTTGGGATCACCACACTTTGACTGCATCTATCTTTTGATCCAAGAGACCATTTTCTAGCTTCCACATATCACTGGAAATCTTTTTCTAAGTGATTTCCATCTATATGGGTTTGACCTATGTTTGAGGTGATTGATTATGCCAAATGTTAGGAGACTTTTGAGGTCTAAAATGGGCCTCCTAAGAAAAATGTACAACAAAAATAAACTTTATAAGAACCAATACGATTCAAGAGTATGATGTCCATGGGGGATGATTCACCATTTCTAGAGTAAAAAAAAGTAAAAGTATTAAAAAATAATAAAATAATAAAACTACTTTTTTCAACTCGTATTTTCAACTTATTTCCATAAGGTTTTACTCAAATTTTGAGTGGGAGTATTGTTGGATGCAAAAATTATTTTCTCATCCAAGGAGTACCCATGTTTCATGCTTTTGATGGACCCTTCTACACAAAAAAATGAGAAAGATATGAAAAAGCATGGTTGCAATCACGTTTTCCATGTATTTCTCATATTTCATGTTGGAGGTTCCATCGAGAGTATGCAACATGGGTACTACTTGGGTGAGGAATCAAATTTTGCATCCAACGAGTGTTTTCGCTAGAAATTTGAGTAAACACATAGGGAGATAAGTTGAAAATATGAGTTCAAAAAATAGTTTTTTTCTTTTTGCCCTCTAAAATTTGATGATGTAATCTAATCTTATTTTATTATTTCCACTATTATTTTATGATTTCCTTAGGAGGCCCATTTTAGACCAGAAAATTCCCCTAATGATTGGTTTCGAAAGCTCTGCACACCTCTCATCCCGGTTGCTCCTTAATTCTACCACTTGTGCTTACAACTAGATCTCCTGAGACCTTCTTTGACACTTGTGCCATCTACTAACATCAATGGACACCCTATTTCCATCAATGAAAACATATTTCCAACATTGGTTTGGTGTGTGATGTGAACACTTATTGTTTTTGTGTGTAGGTTTTTTCGATTTGATGTTTCTCATTCTTATTGCTTGATTTTCATTTTGCATTCACATACTCTTGGCTTGTCATAGGCACACCCATGGTAAGACCAAGACATTATATACAGTAGTCCTTTAGTGATGTTAACATTTGTCACATTAATTCAACATTTATACAATCACCTTTTCCATGAAAGAAGGAAATACATTCATGTAATAATTCAAAAAATATGGATAACCATCATATGCTTAAAGGAAAATCATGTCAAGCTATCTCTGAAAACACTAGACTATTTATTTAAACCTAAAAGGCAATCAACGCATGGTGGATTGATCTAATCTACAATTAATCACTCCTAGGGTTATTAAAATCTCATCATTGAACGTTTGTAGTCAAACTTCTTATAATGATCCCTTTGTCAACCATGATTTAAATAAACATTAATAGGAGTAAATTATGTCTTACAAGTCTAAAAAGAGATGAAATAGGGGTGTGACATACCGGAGAGCTATGAAATATGCCATGAAGAGGAAGTTAAAGAGAATAAATACCACTACACTTCTAATTCAATCTCACTAAAGTTTCTTTATTAAGCCCTATATAAGTCCCATGTTAACCCAAAAACCCTTATTAAACCCTAGATATTAAGTGATTACATTTCGATTTTTATATTGCTAGGTAGGCTAGAATCCCTCATGTTCTCATTTTATTATATTGTATCCTTTATATATATATACACACACACATTAAGGCGACCTAGTCTTAGGATCATCAAATATTATCTTGTTCATTGTATTTATTGAATAAGCTTCCCCCCTCTAATTATTGGTTTCTTATCATTGTTAAGGAATAATGATCATAACATTTGGTATCAGAGCTCTTGATCCTAGGGTTTTGTTGGTTCAAATAAGTCATTATGGAATTTTCACTATAACCTATTTTCTATGAGGTTTCAAATTTTGAAACTTGGAGAAGATTGGGAAGGCATATTGAGAAATATCTAGTTCAATTTTAAGATCTCGGTTCACTATGTTTTTGGAGATATTTTCCAAGGAACATAGAGATTTTGAATACACCTAAATTCTATCTCAAACAAGCCAATTCAACTATTATATAATATATATATATATATAATATATAATATAATATATATTATATATACATATAATATATATACATAGACATATATATATATTATATTATATATATATACATATATATATATACATAGACATATATATATATATATATTATATATATATATATATATATATATGTTCTGTGAGGCTACATACCATGAAACTTCACTCACACTGAGGAGATAGTGTGGTGAATATTTGTCCAAATTTTAGATCTTGGTTTTCCATATTTTTTAAGATATTCTCCAAGGAAGTTAAGTTTTATGTATGCTCTAGAATTCAGTGTTAAACAGGTCAATTCGGGATTTTTTACATAACATTTTTTCTCTAAGGTTCCATAAAGTGAAACTTGGATCATATTAAGGAGAAATATTAAGGAATATATCATTCTATTTAAAAAAAAAAACATCTCTATATTTTGGGAGTTATAATCTATGGAATTTAGGGTTTGTGAAGAGTCATGAAATAAATTTTAAATAGGTCAAGTTGGTATTTTGTCTATATCTTCTGTCTAGAAATTTTCAAACTGTAAAACCTTCAAGAATTTTAGGAGACATATAGAAGCACTTTAGTTATAGGTTCCATAATTATATTTCAATAATTGGAGACATGTAACACTATATATTTTTTCTTGTGGGAAGAGACCGAAACATATAAGCAAGTTTTGGGAAAGTTACTATAACTTTTAGTTGGCACATCAAATTCAATTCACACATGTGGAATTGTAGAAACTACATATCAAAATATCAAAGAACAAATTTTCAGATCCATAAAGCCTCAAATATTAGATATATATAAATAAATCTTCAACCATTATGATATTCTCCAAATTAAGGTACATAACTTACTATTTACCTAACTATTCATTTCAAGATCCCTTCCTTTTTTTTGTAATAAAGAGGATCATTACTATTATTTTCCAACATACCTCCAAAGAAAGCTACTACTCTAACTAAATCTACTAAAGGCTCATATTTGATTCATGAAGAAAGTGAATACTTAAAATTTAGGTTATCTCGATTAGAGAAGAACGTTAATGAAATGTATGGTAGTATGTTGAAAAAAATGGATTTCTGAGGTTATCAAGAAAATATTAAAAGACAAATGGAAAACAAGATGAATGAAAATGAGCAAGGAATAGAAAAGAAGATATAAATAATAGAAATGAATTCAAATGAAAATCAGGAAGGAATAGAAATGAAGATGAATGAAAATAAGGAAGAAATACAAAAATCTATGATTGTCATGGAAATATTTTCTTTGAGAGGCTTACTTAGAGGGATGTGGAGATCCAAGGAAATTATGGATATAAGGAGAAGAATATTTTTGAGAATCAATCTCATATGGGGAGCATGCTAACATAATTGGAGAGCACAAATTATGAATCATGGAACCATAATCATGAATTTCTAATCCAAGATCCACATCATCATGGCTTCAAGTTAGAACCAAGGAACTACTACATTATGAAAATTGATATGAGGAAATTCGATGGCAGTTATCTTGTAACACGGATATTTGAGATGGAGCAATATTTTGATCTACACCAAGTGGAAATCTATTGGAGGCAAGTTTTGGAGTAGTTTTGGTTGTGTGCACACAAACAGGGGAAGTAGAAATAGTGCACCGAAACGTCGCATGGATGTACTAGAGCGCACAACGTTAGCATATAGTAGAGATTTGTGCAGTCGGAAACAACATAAAAGTGGAGCAAGTAGGCAGGAATTTGCCAAATTTAAAAATTTCAAATGCCTATATTTTAAGCTAGTCTAGTTTTAGTAACAATAGTTTAATTGATTGCAATAATGATTTTACCATAGTATTAACCATGGTAATTGTGTACAAGTAATTTTGTATAGATTGGCATAAATTGATAAGAATAGGGTTGGTTGTTTGGTAGGTTTGTTTTTGTCAGTCGACCAATGATTCATTTGGGGATTGGGCAGAGTTTGTAATTCTATCATGCTAAACTAGGTTGATGAGCTATCAGGAAACCTGTGGTAACGGCATATGTACTATGTTTGGCACTTTCTGGTAATAAGAAAATGGTTGGCTTTCTACATGTTTGTGTTTTTGTATTTTCATGATGACTCCCTATATGAATAATTTTTATATGTGGTAATCATGGTTTAATGGATAAAATGTCTTATTAAGGGAAATTAGTGCACCCCTTCTTTAATTTTTTTTTGTTAATAATGCATTGTATATGCCACAAATAGTGGTAAATCGAGTTTATTTGCAAATTGGAGCATATGTGTGGTAGAATGATGGTCCAAAATGGATTCTCATTCCCCTTCCAACTATAGAAGCATAGTTCTCGTGGCCCCCTTAGGTGCCTCAAGTGAGACGTTTCATATCCCACAGTCGTTGTCGTAAGGGTTGGTACCTAGTGGGGATTTTGTTGGTCACATCACACATAATAACCTGGGTCAAAAACTGGAAAGTCCCAACAAATGGTTATATATCCAGGATTGGGGATTGCAATCGAAGGCGATGTGGAACCCCATGAAGGAAGATATTAGAAAATGGTTTGAAACCATGCTAGATGAGTTTTCTACTGATGAAAATGGAAATCGGCCAATTAGTATCACTAGATGGTTGCAACAATATAATTTTTCTAAAGTCTATGAAATTGTCTTTTCTAAGTTTCCCGGGTTGTTTATAGAGTGGATCCAAAATTTCAACCACTAGAATTGACACTAAAAAGTGGTTGAATCTAGAAGTTGGACCCATGACTGAGTTTGGTAGATTTAGTTGGTGGATAATAAAATTAATGAGGCTATTAATTTTTGGTTTGAGAGTGTGATTGCAGGATACATTACAGAGTTTTCCATTGAGTCAATTATGTCATATATTGTTGCTAAGAAAAAAAATTGGGAGGCCCACAAGGATGGTTTATTTAGGTGTTATCAACCTTTGTGAAAAGTTTGTTATGCGACAAAGGTGTACTAAAGATGGAATCTAATACTATGAGCATCTAAATCCCCCATGCACTAAGGGTGAGTTGGGGAATGGATGGGGAGTAATCCAAGGGAATGGGAATGGGATGCAAGAGTAGCAGAGAGTAAAGGATGAAGGAGGTGTGGAAGATCCCTAATCAAGATTGTCAAAATGGTATGCCAAGGAAGTTCGGTTGAATAGTATGGGGAAAGAGAAGTATGATGGAGTTTGAAGCTGGTGTTCTATGCAGTGGTAGAAGGTTTTGAGCTGGCAATGATAGAGTAGATAGATCTGCAATGGTTCCTACAATCGATCAAAGCCCAGTGAAGAAAACAATGAGAGGACATAGGAGAAGAAGTAGTGGAGATCAAAGAAGTTTGGATCGAATGCGCATTGGCATGTCATGCATAGAAGGAAAGGAAGGGGAAACTTCATAGCCTTGGCCGAGAATAAAAAAGGACATGCATACCAAGGATCCTGCTCAAATTACACTTTGTATCAAACCCATGACCCTGCACGCACCTATTCATATGAAGGTAATTTCTCTTAGTAGTGTGTTGCATATTGTACTTAGTCAAGAAAGCAGAGGGAGTCAGTATAGTAGTCAAAGTCAGAATAGTCAATTAAGAGGTAGAGGATCATAATAGATAGTAGTTGTATCTAGTGGAACATCATCAAGAGATGGTAGACAATCTGAAGTTATCGGTTTTTCATGATGATGGGAATGAAGATCCCAAAAAACACTTGCTTATATGTGAGACAAATGGGATGCTAATAATGTCCAAGATGAGAATGCCAAGATTATATAGTTGGGGACTACTTTTAAATATCATGCTTTAGCTTGGTACATTAAATACAAGAGCAATTATCCACCTACATAACCGAGATCATTGAAAGACATTAAGAAAGAAATAATGAAGGAGTTCCGCAAGCCCAAGTATGCATCCTAGTGTATAATGGAGTTGAAGGAGATCAAATAGAGGAAAAATGAATCCATTTGGGATTATGACCAATGGTTCAAAATACTTTTGGGGGATTTGTCATTCAAAATAACTAATGAGAAGCATAAGGAATGGTTTATTGTGAGTATGTTGTCGCATAATCATGCTTCATTAACTCGACAACACACTCAAACTCAATTAGAAGCCATGGATATAACACTAATATTGGAAGCATCTCAAGTGGTCATGGTAGGAAGAGATAATTCAGGTATATCCCATCTTTAGTCATAGATGGTTTTTCTTATTGTTTAGTTAAAGGATCTAGAAAAAGGGAAAGGGCCACACACAGAGGTTTGGTGCACAATCTATCAAAAGAAAGGGAACCACATAAGTGAATTCTATGTACTCACTGAATACATGGAGAGTGGTGCAACTAATGCGATGGTTTAGGGATAGGGATTATGGTGCAATATTTGTAGAGTGTGGGGTCATACACCCCCAATTTGTATGATGATGTAGAAACACAAGACTACAATGAGAACCTTGTTTTGTGAATTCTGCAAGTCTATTGATCACATCTTTGCAAGTCTTTAGAACTTATGCAAGAATGCACCATGGATACTTATAAGGTGCATGATAAATCATATGGCATAGAAAAGAGCTATAATCAACTGGGAAGAGGTAAAATTACAATGGGAAGAGAACTTAGAGGATTTGTGGGAATTAGACAAGGAAGGGGACTGATCATCTATTACAATTGTGGCAAACTTGGACATGTTACTAGAGATAGTCCTAATCCATATTTAACATGCACATGTTGTCTAGATTTAGATCATGCGATAGAGTACTTCCCTAAGTTGATTATGAAAATCCGAGAGAAGGGGCAAAGCTTCTAGAAAGTGATAGTGAAGCCACGCCAAGATCAATCATAGGTAAAATTTGTTACACATCAAGGGACCAAGACTAGAGTAGATGTTGCAAAACAGACCAATACTAGCCAGTAGTGTTAGACATTAGGTTCAACACCACTTGTGTGTTTCACAACATGGAATAACCGCCTCTCATGGATCCTAAATCTAGCAATTGTAGCAGAGACAATGGAAATTGTGATTCCAATATGTGGTATTAGAGCAACAGATCTTGAGTTTGAAACTCACCTGGCTTGCATTAGGGGGGAGACTATTGGACATTTGGTTCAACGCTCTTTATGTGTTTCACAACATGGACTAATTTCCTCTCATGGATCATAACTCTGGCAATTGTAGCAGAGACTAATGCTTACATGTTTTAGTCTAATGGAAATCATGATTCCAACAAGTAGTGGGTACAGAAAATTACAGACCCACCCTCGAAGTTTGATCCTAAGAAGGAGAAGGTGTTGGCATTATGACATAGGCTTGGCACTATGGCACATGTATTGTCCTTAATGGCAACTCACTTGGAAAATCACTAAGATGACAGTTCAGGCTCACAGGCTCTCAGAATAAAGGAAAAGTAGGTATACACAGGCTCTCGTTTCCCAAGCCATGTATACACGCGGATTCATAGACCAAAAGGTTCGTATGCGTATACACACACCTTCATGCACAGAAGAGCACATACAGTTTGGAAAACTTGCTTTTTGGTCCTTGGTATTTGGACCTATGGTTTTGGACCATGGTATCTCGTTTGAAGTGTTGAATCTAGGTATTTGGACATAGGTATTGGTTCTAAGTTGTTTTGGACCATGGTATTAATTAAGGCCTAAGACTATAAAAGGGGAAGGAGATCATTAGGTAAAGGCACTCAAGGATTGAATATCTTATGAAGATCAAGATCTAAAATACTGGTCATTGGGTTATGGTGCATAGCTGGATCTGAATCAACAAGGAACTTGAGTGCTAGAAGAAGGATAAGTTCTATTGATAGGTCAAGATCTTAAGGCTTGAAGAGTAATATCTTTGGGTGATTTTGATCTGTTATATTTGGTGCATGACTTAATCTATAAATCCGATGATCTGGGTATAACTGATGTCTGAATAGTTGAAAAGGGTAAATTATCTTTTATAGATTTGTATGCAGGTTCAATATAGCAAAGACACGTATATACCCTGGTTTGGTAATTCAAAACAGCATATATGTAGGTTTGCCTTAATATAAGAGCATATGCACGCAGGCTCTACATATTGAAGTAGCGTACGTCTCATAAAATATGTTTTAGCTACTTATGTTTATTGCTGCAGTGTTCTAGGTTCAGGATTAGTTTCTGGTTACTATTACTGTATTCTGGTTACAGGAGTCTGAGAAGTGATTGTTTGATTTAGTTTTTGGTTGGTGCAAAGGAGGTTGGTTATTGCAGATATATTTGATGTTTGATTGATGTTATTGATGGATCTAGTCTGAAAATTTATGAAACGTGGTCCCTGGAAGAAAAGAGAAGGTTGTAGCCTTCTGTAGGTTAGCACCTACATACTAGTACATCAGCTAGTACAAGAGCTAAGGGGGTTGTAGCTCCCTTCCAGGAGAAGCTAGAGAATGAGAGAAAGTTGTAGTCTTCTGTAGGTAGAAGCCTGCATACTGGTATAAGACTGCATCAGTATAGAAATATTGTAAACAAAAGTTTCTTATTAAAACAAGATAGAGACAAATTGCAACAGGTGGTTTTCAGCCACATTGGGTTTCCACCTTATAGCTTGTGTTCATGTGTATTGTTTACTAAACTTGATTACTATTTTATGCTGCTGATACACAAACTAAGATCAGCTAACTAAATTAGAAGTCTGCAAGATATACGCGGTTTTCTCTAAACACATCTACGTATATATGCAAGTTTAATTAACAGAAGTAGTGTATCAATTTGTTTATGGAAATGAAAAATTGTTAAATTGCTAATACTGATTCACCCCCACCCCCCCTCAGTATTATTTACAACAATTTGTATCAGAGCAGGTCCTTCGGAAGAAGCTTGATCGCTTGAAGGAAGATCTATCATCATGAGAAACTACGAAAAAGAGGCATCCATCAGGCCACCAATCTTTGATGGGAGCAACTTTTTCTATTGGAAGGTAAGAACCACAACCTATCTTCAATCTCTTGGCACAGAAGTTTGGGATATCGTAGAAGGAGGATACACATTCCCATCAGCAAATCCTACAGATACGGTTGGTAAAAAGCAGTATGAAACAAATGCAAAAGCTGTCAATACTCTATTGGGGAGTCTATCTCAATCAGAATTCGTCAAGGTTATGCAACTCAAAACCACCAAAGAAATATGGGACAAGATCATTCTAAGATATGAAGGAGACGATCAGGTAAAATGTGAAAACCTACAATCTCTCAAAATTCAATATGAAACTCTCAGAATGCATAATGATGAAAGTGGCTAATTATTTCTTACGTATAGATGAGATTGTTAATCGCATGAAAAACTTGGGTGAAGAGTTAAAAGAAGTTACTTTAGTTGAAAAGGTTTTAAGATCTTTGTCTTCTAAGTTTGAATCAAAAGTTTTTGCCATAGAAGAAAAGCATAATCTTCAAAGTATTACCATGTCACAACTGCACAAAATCCTAACTGCTTTGGAAATGAGAAAAGGGGGTCCATCAGACATTAGAGAAGTCACATTCAAAACTTCAAAAGGAGAATACAATGAGTGAGGACATACGTCAGAAGGAGAAGAAGAATCAAACTTTGTCAAGAACCTTCAACGAGGCTCTGGAAGATTCAAAGGTAAGCTACCTTTCAAATGCTTTGCTTGTGGGAGAGTCAGTCACTATGCAGCCAAATGTCCTCATAAAGATAAGCTTGATAAAGGTAAGGAACCAGTTAAATGGAACATAAAATAGAATGTAAGTAATAAGAGCTATTATACACATGAAGACAACAATGGACTTTCAAATAGTGATGAAGATGAACATGGTAATGATTATAAACTTTTGATGGATTTTGAAGATGATGATCTCTTGGATGCTATAGATGAAGATGATACCTACGAAGAAATTTCTAAACTTAAAATTTGTTTAGAAGAAAAGAGTATGATTATAGATACTCTGACATTCCAACTTGCTGAAAGGGAAAAACACAATGAAAAGTTAGAATGTGAAATTGTGGGACTTAGAAAAGATATTGAGAAAACAAAAGCTCTTGATCTGAAACTTTAGAAGAGAGTATCAAAGTGCAACGCTCTCCTCTAATCAAGACAGGTCCTGGATATACTGAAGAAGCATCTCAAGCACAGAAGCCATCCACCTCCAAAAGTTATCTTGATGCAACAAGGAGAAGTGAACAGTTTGACAATCATTAGCAAAGGCATAAAGCAGATCACCAGGTAAATCGAGGTCAATCTACTTCAAGGATGAACAGAAGCTACAACCAACCATAGGTAAATAATTCTCAATTTGCCTCAAAAATGAATGTCAATGGAAACTACAATCACCTGGTTGGTAGATTTGACAATCGCAGGAATTTCTTTAATGGCCAATGTTTCTCATGTCATAACTTTCGAAACAAAGTTGTTCAATGTGTTGCCTACAAGACCATCATGACTAGAGAAGCACGAAATCAAAGGAGTGTGATTGGGATCATGAAGAGGACCTAAAATAGCTTTTCTACTCTTGAAAATGAAATAGAATGCTCTATTTGTAACAACTTCAGTCATGAAGATTCTGAATGTAGGAGTAAGTTTTGGCAAACATCTCAGAAGGAGCAAGCTTCATTGGGTCCCAAAACATGGAGAAAGAAGGAACCGCAACTAGAAAGATGTGGTATAGCCTTATATGGGGAAGGACAGGAAAATCAGTGGTACATCGATAGTGGATGCTCGAAACATATGAAAGGTGATAAATAAAAACTTCGGTCATATAGTGCCTTAAAAAAGGAGAGGAAGGTCTCATTTGGAAATGACACCCCTGCACTCATAAAAGGTAAAGGCTCTGTTCTTTTAAAAGAAAAGGTCAAAGCTAGAAATGTTATGTATGTTGATGGCTTAAAGCATAATCTATTGAGTGTTAGTCAAATGCGTGATCATGGAAATGAGGTAGTATTTCGATCAAATGGATGTATTGTTCGTGAGATTGATATAGGAGAAACAGTGACCAAAGGCATAAGAACTCCAAATAATTTATACATACTCAAGGGAGGACAACAACAATGCTATCTAAGCAAAAATGATGAACACTGACTATGGCACAGAATATTGGGGCATCTAAGCTTCCCTCATATAAGGAAAGAATGCAAATATCAGGTTGTTCACGATCTTCCTGACATCAAAATTCCAGACAATACAATATGCAAATCATGTCAGTTTGGTAAACAAACCAGAACACACTTCCCTGAGAAGGAAGGATCAGCTAGTAAGCCACTTGAACTTGTCCATATTGATTTATGTGGTCCATCAAGGAAAAAGTCACCTCGTGGAGAAGAATACATTATATTGTTCATTGACGAATTTTCCAGGATGTGTTGGATAGGACTTCTGAAGCATAAAGACAAAGCTTTCGAAAAGTTCAAAGCTTTCAAAGCCTTGGTTGAAAATGAATCATATTGCAAAATCAATGCCTCAGGTCTGATCGAGGAGGGGAATTTACCTCGGATGAATTTTTTGAATTTTGTGAAGAACATGGAATAAGAAGGGAATTCTCTACTATAAGAACTCCTCAGCAAAATGGAGTGGTAGAAAGAATGAACAGGACGGTTCAACAAATGGCTCATGCTATGATTGATGAGTTTGGAACTCCTGCACCCTTCTGGGGTGAAGCTGCATTTGCTGCCATTACTATTCTCAACTAAGCAAACATTCAGGTAAACAACACTCAAACTCCTCATGAACTTTGGTATGGTAAGACTCCTACGGTAAAAAACTTCAGAGTTTTTGGAAGAAAATGTTACATCAAAAGGACTGATGAAAATCTTGGCAAGTTTGAACCTAGAGCAGATGAAGACATTCTCCTTGGTTACTCTTTCTGAAGTAAATGATATAAGTGTTACAATAAAAGACTTGGAAAAATTGTTGAAAGTATTGATGTGGTGGTTGATGAAGCAGGCAACAATCCAAAGCAGATAAAAACCGAAGATTATGAAGATGAAGAGGACTATCCTTCAACA
Source organism: Pinus taeda (assembly GCA_000404065.3). Lineage (NCBI taxonomy): Eukaryota > Viridiplantae > Streptophyta > Pinopsida > Pinales > Pinaceae > Pinus > Pinus taeda. The sequence continues at coordinate 364,899 of APFE031745164.1, forward strand.
TCATATCAAACTAATGCTGAAGAAGAAACTTGTGAGGCACCAGAAGAACAGATAAGAGTGGAAGAAAAGACTCCATCCAGGTATGTCTAGAAGAATCATCCAGAGACTCAAATTTTGGGGCAGAAAGAGGTAGGTGTACAAACAAGAAGAACTATTACAGAAGCTTCAAGCTATCTAGCATTGCTTTCCTCCGTCGAACCACAAAATATAAGTGAAGCATGAAAACATGAATGTTGGGTCAAGGCCGTGAATGAAGAACTTGAGCAGATTGAAAAGAATAACACTTGGGAATTGGTTCCTAGACCTAATGATAAGAATGACATAGGGACCAAATGGATATTCAAAAACAAGCTGAATGAAAATGGAGATGTTATTAGAAACAAGGCCAGACTTGTTTGTAAAGGGTATGCTCAACAAGAAGGTATAGACTCTGAAGAAACTTTTGCACCGGTTTCCAGACTTGAAGCCATAAGAATGTTCCTTGCTCTTTCTAGCTTTCAGAAGTTCAAAGTATATCAAATGGATGTGAAATATGCCTTTCTAAATGGAGACTTAGAAGAAGTGTATATTGAGCAACCAAATGGATTTATCCTTGGAAATGATCCAAAACTTGTATGTAGACTCAAAAAAGCTCTCTATGGTCTTAAAAAGGCTCCAAGGGCTTGGTATTATCATTTGGACAAATACCTCCATCAACAAGGTTTTTCAAAAGGATCAGCAAATAACAATCTATATATAAAAATTGAGAATGATAAATTGCTAATACTTGTTGTGTATGTTGATGATATCATCTTTGGTAGCAATGAAGAAGCCATGAGTCAAAACTTTGCTTTGGTGATGTAGAAAGAATTTGAAATGTCCTTGCTTGGTGAGCTCACATACTTTCTTGGGTTACAAGTCCAATAAAACAAAGATGGTATCTTTCTATCACAAACCAAATACCTCAAGCAGATCTTGAAGAAATATGGCATGGAGGATTCAAAACTAGTATGTACCCCTATGGTAATAGGATGCAGCCTCAATGCAAATGATGAATCAGCAAAAGTACATCAACCAACCTATAGATCCATGATTGGTAGTCTGCTCTATCTGATAGGTACCTGAGCATACATCATGCATGTAGTAGGAATAGTTGGAAGATTCCAGGAAAATCCAAAAGAAGCACACCTTCAGGCAGTTAAAAGGATTTTAAAATATCTTCAAGGAACACAAAACTGTGGCTTATGGTATCCTAGAGATACAGATCTCACACTTCTTGCATATACAGATGCAGATTGGGCAGGAATCGTGGATGACAGAAAAAGCACTAGCGGTGGTGCATTCTTTATGGGTTCCAAATTAGTATCTTGGTTCAGCAAGAAACAAAGTTCAATTGCATTATTTACAGCTGAAGCAGAATATGTGGCTGCTGCATCTTACTGCACACAACTCCTTTGGATGATGCAAACATTGCAAGACATCCAAATCACTTGTACTCCATCTATCTCTATTTTATGTGATAATAAAAGTGCAATCAGTATTTCAAAGAATCTAGTCATGCATTCAAAGACCAAGCACATACCTATCAAATATCATTTTCTTTGGGAACAAGTGCTTGAACATAAGGTAAAATTGGAGTATGTTCCCTCCAAGGAATAGGTTGCTGATATATTCACCAAACCACTACCTAGGGAGACATTTGAATACCTCAGACAGAAGCTGGGAATAGTTGATGCATCATCTTGTTGTTGACACTTATTTGTTTAAGAGAAAAGTGGTTGTACATGAGTTTCATAAAGAGCATCTACGTACATACGCCAGTTTCTATGGATACTGTTAGCGTTTGAGATTTCACCTAGGCTGAGATAGACAAACCTCAAAGCTACATCAAACCATTTCACCTCGTAGCTAGCCCTACGAGGTATGAGAAGGCTCTCTCGGGTCAAACTCGGTGGATTTTTCAATAGAATAAGTTGACCAATTAGAAACACTGATTTTAGGCTAGTAAACGGATAAGGAGGGTTGATTTAAAGTTTTTTTGGGTTTTTGGTGGCAATTGGAGGGAGTGCAATTCAGGGTGCGGGGATTGAGCTCAGTTTTTGCAGGTGATTCCTTGGGGCAAGGTAGGAATCTATGCTGATGCCTTTAGTTGAAAGAGATGATCAAGGAGGAAA